>OENT01000764.1:0-78727 GCA_900239685.1 Rotaria macrura | reverse complement strand
AGAAGACTATGAGCACCTATCGCATAAATGTTAACTGTTAATGTAGTATCGACAAAAACGATTTAGACGAAACATTTCAAATGAGGGAATGAGTCGTCAGCACCTGAATTAGCCCATGCCACTTTGTCTACTCTTCCCAATACTGAATGCGACTGAACTCACGATACAAACCATAGAGAACTAGGAAAGCGACCTTCGTACGCAAGAAAACATCGAATCTTGTAATAGCAAAGAGTATCATATGGTGGTTCAAATCATCGGAATGCCTGCTTTCTCTTGTCTAAAAACGTTAAAATACGATTCAGCAGCATTTTAACGTAAGTCTGGCTACTTTTGGAGATGAGGTTTAGAGGGGATCGATTTAGTGTTGTGTATGCTCCAGTCCTATAAAGTCAATATTAAAGACGAACGATTTTTGGTATCTAATATCCCCATTCTTTCTCATTCCTTCAAGTCATTTAAACTCAATTTCGATCAGCCTATCGAACACTATCGTCGAACTTCGGAGAAGTAAACGTAAAGAAAAAATGACTGGGGACCGGAAAAAAAATCGAAAAGTCCAGATTTTTGACCAGCCCCCCACCCTCCGCAGTCCTTTTTTCTTTACGTTTAGTTTCCCAAAGTTTGATGGTAGCGTTTGATAGCCTGATCAAAATTGAGTTCAAAGGACTCGAAGGACTGGTAAGGAATGGGGGTTTTAGATACCGAAATTCGTTCATCTTTTATATCGACCTTATAGGACTGGTGCATGCCTATTTAGTGTTTTGTGCGCTAGCATCGCAGCGACCCTCCCAAAAAATATAGGAATTTATATATAGGATAGGTCTAAAATAAATAGGATCGCCCTCAACTACATAGGAAAAATATAGGACGCAAATTTGTTCTGGAAACTGATTTAGACACCGAAAAAACATTGCAACAGCATTGAAGAAGATAATCTGTTGTTTTTGCACGTTTATCTAACTAGCTAAATAAAAATATAATTGAGTTTTGAACAATAATGGAGCACTCTCTAAAAAATAACCGTTGCCCAGAAAACCAACGCAAAAGGGTTTGCGAGACTCGGAAACCCTTTTCTTACTCTCGGGAACTGTTTCAAGGGTTTCCGAGCTTTCGGAAACCCATTTTTACCTTCAGAAACTCTTAAAAGGTTTCTGATAGTAACAAACTCGTAAACCGAAAAAGGTTTCCGAGCCTCGCATACCCTTCCAAGCGTTTCCGAGCTTCGGGAACCTTTTTCGGTTTACGAGTTTGTTACTATCAGAAACCTTTTAAGAGTTTCTGAAGGTAAAAATGGGTTTCCGAAAGCTCGGAAACCCTTGAAACAGTTCCCGAGAGTAAGAAAAGGGTTTCCGGGTCTCGCAAACCCTTTTGCGTTGGTTTTCTGGGAAACGGTTATTTTTTAGAGAGCAGCAAGATTTTCTTTAAACAAAAAATAATAATTGATGTTCAATTTATTTTCAACTATTGGACATATGTTGCATTAATATATAAACGACTGGCGGATCCACCAGTTTGGCTACCAGGCTATCGCCACCAACCTGAGAATAGCAGTTCAAGCAAAAATTTTTGAAATGTTTCTATGATGAAAAGCAAGATTTACTAGATATTACAATAGAATATTGAACGAAAGGATGTCAGCTTTAATTGTTAAAATACGATTTGAAATAAATAATAGAGAAGCTCTAGGATCATGTGACTAAAAACGAGAAGTACAATAAACGGATTAGTCATTACTAGCATCCGTCGACAGTATATTCAAGTACACTTGAATATTAAGTTGTTACCAACAAAGGCTTATAATGGCCAAAAGCACCTAGAGAAAGCCTCAATTTTAAAAGAGCAGACTGATTGTGTGGATAGGGGTATTGAAGATTTTGTTAAAAATACCTGATTTTTTGAATATATGTTGACCAAAATATATAAAGCAGGTAGGGATAACATGCAATTATTGAGGAATGCCATTTTAAAGTAACAAATAAATGCCATTTTTCAGATTGAAATGTATCCTTTAGTTACTAATTTTTCAAAAAAAAAATACGTGCCTTAAATGGTAACAGTCAGCAACAAGATGAAAATGAAAATACATCACAATCAGTAATTCCACGTGATATTCAGCTCTTGCTGTTACTCCAGTGAAAAATGTTCATGTAAAAAGTAGCAGGAAACGCGCGTTTTGCAGTATAGCGAAAGTGTTTCCAAATGGAAAAGAACTGTTCTGTTCTTGAAGGAACGCATGCTTTTTCGCTCCATGTTATTATTGCATGCTTTCTTTTCAATTCGAAAACCGTTTTTCAACTGAATAGAAAGCGTTCAGGTCGGCTCCAAAAACTATTAGAATTTATTTATTTTCGTTCTTTTTATGGAACGGTCTGAATCGGATTTCGTCAAAATGAGATCGCTTTCTTTCCCTTTTTATAATGAAACATCTAAGAATATATTCTTTAAACTGATGAACGCATTTCAGGCAATCTAACATAATTCTTAGAAAGAAAAGAATGCATTCTTCGCCGTTCTTTAAATTATTGAATGCTTTCATCTGACTTTAGCGATAAGTTTGATTCAAAATTGACTGCTCTGGAGAACGATACATCGGAAGTGACGCCAAAAATGACGAAATCTTCGATGAATTATACTCTGCCACTGGCATAGCTGATTTTAAAAAACGTATTTTGATCAGTAGTTTAAGCTACGAAAAATCGTAGCATACCGTTTGATAGAACTCGCCGAGTTGTATTGGAAGAGGTCTCTGGGCATATATTGTTCTAACTTCTCTTCGGGGATTCTTGTAGAGAATGTGAATCTAGATGGTAATGACCGAGAATGCGTTCCCTAAAAATAATTTTCCCTTTTTAGTCAAAAAAAGCGTTCGAATAAGCGAGGAATGCGTTCTACACTTCCATTTTGGAAAGCGTTTCAGTTTTTCTAGAACTGATTTTCTTTAAAATGGCCAACCCTTATTTGTAACATACT
The DNA here is from genome assembly GCA_900239685.1 of Rotaria macrura. Lineage (NCBI taxonomy): Eukaryota > Metazoa > Rotifera > Eurotatoria > Philodinida > Philodinidae > Rotaria > Rotaria macrura. The sequence goes on along the minus strand of OENT01000764.1, from coordinate 75,754 downwards.
GTATACTGCTTTATTTTATGACAATTTTTCACTGGGACCTCAGTCAACTTTAGATTCATCATTGGAAGAGATTCAAGTCATAACAGCATCATCAACATCAATAGAATTTTGTGGGCGTCGATGTGAGGTGAAAGTTACTCTGTTTATACGAATGCACTATGACTCTGACACCCACTTATTGTGATGTATATTTATTGATGCCCACATGTAAATGCTAAAGCAGAGATTGGTGAATTTGCAAATTCCCATTGTCGGTTGATCTTTTCGAACTTACTGCTAAAGTTTTTCTCAAAAACACTTGTTTCGTTTTCATGAATTTATATATTTACTAAATAAAAATGAAATGGAGAATTGCGAAAAATGAAGCACTTTTTTTTAAACGTACTTCATAAAAATTCATATCATCTTGAATGAAAAAATTTTAAAACCGCCACCCGCACTCAAAAAATCTTGATCTACCACTGATATAAACATGAGCAAAATCAAGTTCAAAGTTTTAATTTTTAAATAAAAGATGAATTCTAGAACCAGATAAGAATAGTATTGACAAATGTAAAATGTAATTATTAACAAATGTAGATTAACATGTCTATTATGAGATAATCTTTGATAATACAAAAACAATTAATGCAACGAGTGTACTATATACATTATCTAGATGAACCAATAGAAAATAGGCGACATATAAATTGTCACCGACCATTGATCGCTAATATCTAGTTCTTGTTATGGACGTCAGTGACAATATTTAAATGACGTGTTGAACGCTTATCCAGAATTTTTGGAATTTTTTCACAAGATTCTTCAACTTTTTGAAAAAAATAGAAATACAGGAAAAAAGCTCAAAATATATTTTAGCGTTATTGCTGGTTCACACTAACGCTAAACGATGATTAAGATGGGCCTTCTAGTCTAATTGGCTAGTAGGACAACTGCCCAGATAGCAGGAGGTGCGGATTCGATTCCCGCGAAGGTCCCTTTTCATCGTTCTGTCACATAACATCAGTGACACTGCTTGCCTCTTTCTTTCTATACATATGTAGAGCTAACAATATAGTCTATTATAGGATCAATTTTTAAAATATAGGAAATAGAGGATATATAGGACTGCTGCGAAGCCAGCTTATGCGCCTCTGTATTTTGTTTTTAATAACTACGGTTACTATTTATTTGTAGCAACTTCTAATGAATATATCAGATCCTTTAAGGATCCGTAATTAATTGAGTCATAAGAGAGATCTAACGATGTAGGTGACTGTAGAAAATATATAAGGAATAGATATTGTTATGTATTAAAATAAGTGCGGGATCGCTTGAGTTTTGAGTGGAGACAATATTTGTTGGATATATGATTTCAATTGATGCCCAAAGAAGATGTTTTTTGTCTGAGAATATTTTAGATATTCATATTTGAAGTTACCAATGCTTCTATGATATGTGAATAATTACGACCACAACTACTAAGATTTATTAGGTTGAAGACATCTTCGAAATTCTGTCACTTGTTTAGTATGAAGGATATTTCTTGCTGCGCATTAATGCACCACGTCCTTTAAGTGTTCGAATGATAGGATGTGTGGTGAACGGTATAGATACGAAAGGATGGACATATCTTATCTCTTCAAATGTTATTTTCAGTTGTCTAGAATATCAACATCTATTATAGTTTTGCTAAAGTGTTAGGTCCTTTACCCGTTCTTTATTTATTCTTCTTCCTTTCCTTTATTACAAAAACAAACGAATGATCACAATTATCTCACAATCGAAATTAAAGCAACAAAGAATGTGCTTCTCTCTCTCCCTTTCTCTTCCTCCACACGATTCCTCCTCCTTCATATTATAGAAGGATAAAGAGGGCCTGCTTATGTCAGAAGCTGTCTCTGCTGACATAACATAAAGTTTCAGCTGACGCTATAACTTTCAGATACTGACTAGCCGTCAACATTATATAGCAAGTTTACTACTGTTTTCTATCTCTTGTATGAATTATCTGATTCATAAAGACACACACTTTACAGCTTAACAAAAATATACTGTTAGTTTTCATGTATAATCAATGATATCCACTCATATGGATCGACTTATATAAATGATCTTACTCTCTATTCAATCAAAGGAGACTAGATGTGATGTTCCAATGACTGTGAACTTGTAGAAGACAACATAATTCGATCGACTCTTGAATGAAAGCAACAGTCTGTGTATAGATGACAACAACAAAAAGGGAGACAAATATTAGAAGAAAACAAGCGCTAAGCAAAATACACAAACATGAATGAATCTGATTATGTTTTATGCTGAATACATTCGCTATGAGTTTAAATGAACTTCTAAAACACTCATTTGTCCGCTCTAAGTCAATAAATTGAATGGTCGTCTTCACTTAAAGTCTATAGGACTCATTCTTGTTTGTTGAGTTGTCTATTATACTATTCTTTATCGCTAGAGTTGCTCAGCAAAGTTCACAAGGTAACTCTGTAGTGTGGACGTAACAAACAATATGTTGATCTTTGAAAATAACCAACAAATCAATTCAGTTACTACATGTCATCTTGCGCATGATTTAACATTCATATTAAGAAAGTTATACAGTTCAAACCGTTGAAAAGAACCAGAAATGTGTGTCATTCGATGACTTCAATAGAGAAACCTAAACGGAAGCAAATCAATCTTTCTGGTTAAAACTCAATTTGTCTCAAGCAACTGTAGTTCTACTCAGGTGTAGACCATTAGATGGATGTGTATAAATGTTTGAATACAGCTATTTACATAGTAACAGTTCTTGCGTCTTTCATGGATACCGATGTCATATCAATGCGAACTATAACTCATGTTAAAACACAAATAAACCACTGATCGTCAAAAGCCTGTATTAGCACGATCGTGATGGAGAGATAGCATGCTGAAAAACAAGACGCGTTTTGGAACTCATATTCGAGCAAGATCTATTTTTTGTATTATAGGAAATTTCTGATCCTTTTTCATTGAGAAATCTACGAACAAGTAGAGCGGTTTTTCTTCGATTCGGTAGTCCTTTAAGAAATCAAGAAGTTTCCTTCTTTGAACTTAGAGAAAACAAGAATTTCGCCGTATGAACGTTGACAGTAGACATTGGCTGGCTGAGTGTGAAGCAGGAGGGAAGAAGTGCGGATGAGAAGGAAGAGATGAGGTGATGGTGAATGCTGTGTCTAAAGTGACGTAATATCCTTCTGGTAGAGGCTAGCAGTCCACGGCTAAAGTCTTTACGGCAAAATTCATCGTATTCATTACAGTTGGTTTTTTTACTGCTAACCAGTGTCATTGTGAAGCAGTAAAAAGTCGTTTATCAGTGAAGTAAACGACGTCAGGAGAATGAAGAACAGCTTATTTGCATATAAACATGAAAACATTTACCGCGTATCGATGATATGAATCGAGGATCGAATTAAATCGTTCGCATACATTGCGAACAGATATGAACAAAGCTAGTTCATCGAGGTTGTCTAGAATACGATAGACTAGTTCCACCGGTATTGCAAGAAATGATGTCATTGTTGGTTTTTTCTTCAGCAGTAAATGTTGCAAAAATAAAATACTCTGATATGAATGTGTGTCTTTGCAGAACAAGTAACAATCTATACGTTACTCCAATCCCATAGAAACTAACTACCTAATCAACAACAACAGATGGCGGTCTGCGTCGAAATGGTTTAAGAAAAGATAGAATTGTCGAATTCTGAATGTTGTTTCTATATGATTCAGTTCACGACTGATGTATATCCACTCCTCATTCATAGAGCAAGATTTCGTCGCTTGTCATTATTTGGCTAATATAAATACAGTAAGCCCATATCAAGTCATTTATATTGATATAATTCAAACTTCATTTCGCTGTTTCTATAAAATATCATCTGTTCTGAAGGATTATTTCAACTGCGATGCACTCCGTATAGAATTTAAATAGTATAACTGTGCGACTATGATTTCGTGGAATAATATTCCTTTAGAAATCTTATCCAATCAATCACGAGATATCTATAAAAAAAAGCCTTTGGGACGGGTCACATATCTATACGTGATGGTAATGAGGAAGTTATAATTGACTTCAGCATCTTTCATACAATACCTTAAGTGTTTGTTTCATTTGTAGATCGAAATAGCAGCTGCTAGAAAGCTGACGAGAACGAGATAAGTGAAATCCTCAATAAATCGGGAGCAAATAATGAAGGAGGTTTCGAAAATTTTCTTTGTTTCCAAAATCCCGTCCCGAAGGTGTTAAGGCAAAGGTAATATTGAACGCCAAAAATAAATCATTCGCATGCATGTGAATGTCCCAGGTCAAACAGAACGATCCGTAAACGGTCGTATACGATGAAAATACGGCCCATTACGGCGTCGTATTATCCCGTTTTAACAAGGTCAGTAATACGGCCGTATTTTCTATAGAGTACGATAGTATTACACTGTCTTTACGAGGGTTTTACGGCGTATATACGGTGTCCGTGTACGTCCGTAATACTGACCTTGTTAAAACGCCACAATACGGCTTAAAACGGTCGTTTAACCGTCTTATACGATGTAAAAACGACCGTTTACGATACTGTAACGGTGGCCGTTTTGATTGACCTGGGGTCTCACACCGAGAAGAGATCTATTGTATTATATGTGAGTCGATTTCGTTCGAAACAATCACAGTTGCTTATCACACTCACAAGCACTTCGGCCCAATGTATTCAATGGATTGGCATAGCCAATAGCTTTGTCCGATAGTTCTTCTCAATCATAGGTGACTAGCTTTAGTTTCGTAATTTCCAATACCGCTCCTAGAAAATTCAAAATAATATAAGTATTTACATTCTTAAAGGATTTATTATTACCAACAACTATAGTCTTTGTAATCAAACAGTAAAAACCTTTATGAGTCAGCATTAAACTGAACTGGAAAAGATTACGCGATGACGGTGTAGAGGGTGGAATGAAAGTATAATCCTGGAACGCTACAGCAAGAACGACTTGTAAAATATAAGTTATTGTTCCAATACTCATTGTTGCTAAAAATATGATCTAGGTAATGTTATCCTTAGAATCAATATCATTTCGATATCACACATTTGTTGATAGTAATTAAAACGTTTTAATGCTTCGTTATTATTTTTTGTCTCAAAAGAAAAGAATAATTGAAATTTTCTTAAAATCTAGAAATCAAAATTAAGGAAAATGCCATTTCATAAATCATTTCCTTACCTGAAACGAATAGTTCATTGTTTCATCCACAGACATGACTGCTCCATCATCATTAAATTGCCCATTATAATTCGATGTTGAAAAGATTGTCTCTAATTGACTCTTAGCAAAATATGCATAACCATTGCGCACAATCTAGGCAAGAAAAACATTATTCTTAATCTTTTGAAAGAAAGAAGAAAGTTGAGGAGTGACCTCTATTCGACCCATCAGTTGAACGTACAATCTGTCGAATTCTCTCTATTGTTTGAAGACCAGGAGAGAGACCTGTGATAGAAAAATTACTGTCATGATGACAACAAATCTAGCTTTCATAATGCAAATGAACCATTCACTACATGTATACAACAAAAGCTTTACGTAGAACGGTATTGTTGCTAGTACTCACTTCGTATATTTATCGGTGTTTTGGATCCAGCAAAATAAATTACCTCGTTATATTGATCAAAGCAAGTGTGGTATATGTGTGTTCTTCGACTTTAGTTGAAGGAAGTGTCTTTCGCAATACATTAATCAGTTTTGTTAAAAACTGTTACTAATAAAATCATCTTTTGGGTGTTGGTGTGGATGTTAGTCTGGGTTTGAAGGTAGGGGTAGCGTCTCTTTGGGTGTTGGTGGGTCTGTATCAGCGTGTGCATGTGGATGTGTTCGTCCGGCTCGGCATAAATGTGGTTCGTTGTGTATGTTGTGGTTCGACTTGCTGTCTAATGCATATTTTATATACACCAGAGCTGCCAACAGGCCAGGCCGATGGTGACCAGGCCACCTGGCCATGCCGGTCTGAACTGTTCAGCCTGCTCAAAATTGACTTAGAATGATTTGATCTGCTCAATTTCATACTAAATGTCGCTATAATCCAACTTACACAATTAAGAAAACAGAAAGCAAATCATTATCGAACTGGATTTAATCCAACGATTATCGCGAAAGATACAATGAAAAAGACTAAAATAAAAACGAAGACAAAGTAGTCATTGAATTTTCACCGTTTACTAGCGAAAAGACGATGAATTAAGTAAAAACTGACAGTCAATTTAATTGATTTTGTTTAGATTTGTTTGAAATATCGAAAATGACCTTACCTATTGAAGTTGTCTAATAGTGGTTGTTTCTTTTGTGAAGTGTTAGTGGTGTTAAATCACAGAGTTTTTTTAATTTTCTAATATATAGGACACGTTCTTAATATTATTGTTAGTAAGGGTATGCCTTCTCCTTTGCAGCAAATTTTAAGAGTGGCTCATCAAAAGGGTTTGAAACTTTCCGAGTAGATAGATCTGGATCAATAGATGATACGTTTTCATAAGCTCACGCTTCCACAATGCTTGTTCAAAGATATAATCTGGTTCACAAGAACTAAAAATTGCCTCCCTAATTTCCTAGCTTCTTTGGCTGCTGTATGTTCGATAGAGCTGAACATTTTTTACAGACACTAGAAGCACGATAGGCTGCCTATTGCTTTGAATTCTTTCTCTCTCATCCCCTTAGAATTAAAATGTTGTTTGAATAATGCTTCCTTCGTAAGACCTGTCAAAGTTCAGCGCAAGAATATATATTTTAATAAAAACAAAATTGGTACTAGTAACACTATTTGGTACTTGCAGAAAAAATTTCAGCTAGATCAACTAAATCATGATTGAGAAACGGGGCAATTTTGTCAAGTTTTACCTAAAACTCAGGTTCGAGAAAACCACGAAAGAAAGAAAAACGTCATCGATTTATATTTTCGATTTTTTTACTGTAAGATAATAATTGAGTTCTCAAAACATCACCAATAGATAGAGCACACTTCAGAGCACATATATAGCAGAAGAAGACAAGAACCGAAAAATTTGAAAATTTCGGCTCAGGAAAGGGAATTCGCTTAAAAAGAGAACTAAACAGTCACATTAATCTTCAACATGATGGCTAAATACTGAACCGAATGGATATGTGTTATAAAAAAAAGTATCGATTTTCTTTTGGTTTCGTGTATGCCTGGCCTGCAGACCAGGCCAGGCAGGATCGGAAAAAAGTGGCCTATTGGCAGTTCTGATATACACTATTATCGACCCACTCTCACACTCACACTCACATCCAGCAGTGTCTATCCGTTGTTGATCTAAAAGAACATTTGGATCTGATCAAATTAATGCATTCCTAGATCAGTTCAACAATCTTTCTTTGGACGATTCATCTTCCATAGCAGCCCTGGAGAAATGGCGCGGTGAAGCTCACCGAGCAGTTGATCAATTTTATGAGGAAAAATGACGACAATTTGAACAAATTATCAACAAGAAAGGAGACAAACAAGGAAGAGACATTGATCGAATGCGAGTGAAATTCACTGAGTTAATTGGAGAAGAAGAAGGGACACAAGAACATGTTAATTCACTGTCAAACAAGATTAAATCGATCGAACGAGAGCTCAACTATATTCAAAATTTTATTTTCAATATTCATCCGTTTGTCATCGATGACAGTTTCACTCTTCTTCAACAACGCCCAAAGGGCTCTTCCATTTTACACATTGAAACACGGCCATCAAAAGAACAAGTAGCTCTTCTTCCTCCATAGCCAGCAATGAAAAAGATCTACTAATGCGTCGAGATGCCGATCTATGCTAGCTTGATCGGCAGTAGAACGTTATAAAGGATATGCCTCAGAATCATGGTATTACTCTAGACATGTCTTGGTCTGCAGCACTAACTCGATTCATTTTGATTATCCCAATGAAGAAATATTCACTCTCGATGATAACACAATGATTGTGGAACGATCCAACATCAGAAACAACAACGGAAGAGAGCGGTACAGATGAACAAGTTGTGACACTACCTTGTTCTTATCTGCAAAGAAAGGAGGCTCATCTATCTTTCAGTACAATCTCCTTCCATCGATTGAATTGTTCAAAGAATGGATGTCGCCTGTCTCTTGCACTCAAGACGAATACATAGAAGATCTCACTTATAAAAATGGAAGGCTTGCCTTTATTATCTCTGACAAGGGAAGGCGCCTAGACATTCGGTCATCAACAAGGCTCGAACATCTCTGCTCGATTGTGGAATTTGACATTGGATAAATCGTTACTGTTCGATAAACGGTGATCAGTGGATAGTTTTGGATAAGAATAACTGGAGACTGTTGCATATCGCTTCTGATAGTAGAGTCTTGAAAACAGAGAAATATTATCCTCCACCTTGTAATGCTGTCCGATTGGAGAAATATATCCTTCCCATAGTAACTGATGAAAGTGTCAATCTTCATCGACCTCTATAGTAACCTTTAAAAGTTTGACAATTTTTAATATAAAAAGGGTCGTGCACGATTTCATGATTATATTTGAACCGAAAAACCAGATATATCATTTTGTCGAGCAGCATCGAGTCTCGACCCGCATCCAATGATAGATAAGAAATGGTGTTTTCATTAGGTTCGCTTGGAGCTCAAGCCATAATCTGTTAGTCTGGAGCTTTGTCAAATAATGACCGACTTTTACTCTGTGTTATCGTTTTTTCTGATAAACAGTTTTATAGATGGTGTTGCTGTGAGTTCTGGTGTAAAATCTACACTGTAGATTCTTAATCCAAGTTCGCATTCATTCGTACAGTCACACACTCGATGAATCTAGTGCAGCCGAAGACAAGTTTCGTCATGCTGAGCCTTTAGAGTTCTTACCCACTTCGAAAACTTAGTTTCACGCCGTTGTGTTATTCAGTCAAGAGTGAACATATCAAATATCTGGAAAAGTTCCATTCATATAAAATGAGAGGATAGTCTCTCGAAAAAATGTCATCATAACGATAGTAACGTAGCCTAGTAGACTGCTGTGAAATATTCTTGATCCATGATCTATAGAACTGTACGTATCATGACAACACATCACAATGTTGATAACCATAGGCACTTCTTCAAACAATTCTTAAAGAAAAATTTCTTAAATTCGATCAAGAATCAAATTTGAAGAAAGATCAACGGTTAGCATCAATACGTTCATTTTGTCTACAATTTGGATTGACTTTGACGAAGATGCCTCAAGTGTATAGATTTCATGATCTCATCTTTATCATAATATGCTCGATGCTTACTAGCGTCATCTACAAGTTTTTTCTGTGATTGCTCTATATGAAAAGATTGTGTTTACGACGACGACATACAGTCATGCTGAATATTACAAAAAAACAAACAAGTAGTTTTTTCCGTTTTACACAGCGAAAATCTCCGGTAAGTTAAAATCTCACATGAATCTCTTTATGATATGTCATTCGAACTACGCATGTTTTATTTCTGTTCTACAACATTTTCTATTTTCATCGATATGTAGCACAATTACATCGTTGTTTTCTTAAATATTTCCAGCAGTAGTTGTGAATAGATTTGCTAAAGGACCAAGCATATGAACAAGATTATTCAATGTTCTTGGATACCAATGAATACCATTTTGAGGCGTCTCTTCTTTAGTTTCATAACCAAATATTTGTTTAGCTTGATGAATCACACGTAGAGGAGCCATAGCCATATGTCCTATATTATGATGATAAATGGACGAGTAACACGATGCACTAACATTATTAACAATCAATGTTCCGTGTTGAGTTATTGGTGTTGCATAACCCTTTTTGAGTTGAACATCAATAGAACGAATACTGGACGATTGTAAACGACCATCTTTTCCAACAATATACAGATTATGTTTATTAGCAAGAACATAACGAGCTTGAATATATGTTCGATTTCCGATAAATACAAGATGATCAGATGTTAGAGATATACGATGACCCGTATCAGTCGTGAATGTGTAAAAGAACGCTAAAATGATGACATTTTTTTTTAGAGAATAGAAAAATATTCATTGTTGTAATTTACAATTCTACCTTGAGATTTATTTTCATAGTGTAGAAATGAAATGACATCTGTTGGAACAATTTGATCATTATAATCAATGGCGAGTACTTTATCACCTATTTTAAGATCTTTCACTGGAATTTCACGACCTGTCGGAGTTCTCGCGAGATCAGTCATAGAAAAACATTGTGGCTTTGCTAAAAAATACAATGTCGAAAAAGAAATGAATTAGAATCAAAACTTACTAATAAATGGACAATCTTCACTGATTCTTTCGTCTTTATTTACACAACATTTTTGTGAAAGCTCAATTAATTCTGATAGAGATCCACGTACGAACTAGAAAAAGAAAACAACTAATTTCGGGTATTAAGATGAAAAAAGAAATTCTCGTTGTCTTACATCTTCACCAAAACATCCTCTTGTTTTGGTTTTAAGACATTCCATAAAACGTTCGGCCATTGTACAAAATCCACGTATATTACCTTTTGTCGCTTGAACTAAACCAACAGCATCAATAGCCACACAACTAAGAATTGTTGTTGGATCGGCTATAGAATAATATAAGCATATTAGAATTCGTTTTATTCAAGAAAATTCATCTACCTTCAACAGGACAATTAGGTGTAGCTGTTGCTGCCGAATCGAATAAACACAGTATAAGTATAGTCAAATAGAGAATACAATGATTGTACATTCTTGTAGTTTTGAATAAAGAATGAATGAATAAATTGTTCTTCTCCTTATATAGTTGATGATTATCATTATTAAAAATTTAAATCCGTATTGATCCAACTGTTGTCATGTTTGTTTGCGTCTTTATATTTGCTCAATTGACTAACTTGAAAATACATCTACATTTTTCTAAGTCTGGATAAAGCTTTATCTTTTCTATTATTGTAATTATCATGTAATCAAGACAATGTTCGATTACGAAAGCACACATTTATTCAACTGTCTAAGCTTGTCTCTTTACATAATCTTCTTCTTGTTCGTTTTTATTTAGATTCTGTCAAGCAATTATGTTGATTTTAGCATCACTTGGCAGTTGGTTGCCTTTTGCAATCGTTGGCTTGGTATATAATTTAATATATATTTCCTTTGTCATGTGATTATAATAGTTGTTTTCGTTTGTATTTCGATTAGCTCATCATTTTCGTTTCCATTCTATTTACTCTACGTTATCAACAAAGACGACATCGAGATTATCTTGTGACATTGGTTTGTTCAATATCATTAATTATTGCTTTATTAACATCGAGTTTATTACCAACCGATGTTATTCTTGTATCATTTATGAAAAATCCAAATGGAACATTCAAAGTAAATGATAATCATAGAATTCAATCATGCATAAATAATTTCTTTAGGAATGGACTGCTAATCAAACAACACGAGATCATATTCAACAATATGTTGAAGTTGGATATTATGGTATGTTGATAGGAAATGAATTTCATTCTTCTTCTCATCATTTGATAATTTGTAAATAGTTATTGTCATTCGATAACGATATAGAGAATAGAGGATGGAAAGACTACTATTGACATTCCTGTTAATCTATGATTTAGAATCTTTTTCGACGAGGAGTGTAAGAGAAAAATTATAAAATTTGATTTGTGTTCTAGTTTTATATGGTCTGATCATTTTAATGGCATTTCTCATCAATCCATTTCTCTTTTTCTATTACGAAGAAAAAGAGGATGTCGAAATAATATCAAAAGTATTAACGTTATGATATCAATCGTTATTCCCTTTCATTTCTTCATGTTCTAGAGAATATATTCAGCAGCTAAATGGACAATCGGATTTTTAGTTGTTCTTATTATTTTAATTCTACTCGGGTATGTAATATTTATTATTCAATCTTCCTTTTTTCTTTTTAATTTCATAATCGACTATCGTTTTTTTCTTCTTCTTGACTTCGTTCAGAGTATTCATTCCTCAATTGGCAACATTACCATCGAATAATTCAACAAGCGAATGGGATAATGTGAAATATCTGATCGATCATTTTGATAGTTCAAGTAAAGAACGGCATGTTAACAATCGTTTTTATTGAATTCAATCGAATTTTATAGGAGTTGCAGATTCAATTTCATTCGCAATATTTACTTTAAGTATTATTGGATTTTTTCTTCTCACCATTTATACAGTAAGTGATTTGAATTAGAAATGTTTTAAATCTAATCGTTGTTTTAAATGAGGGCTATGGTTCAATTGCATGTCCATTGTCATTGATTCGTGGTAAAAGAAGTGCACGTTTAGAACAAGCATCAATCGAAGAACAACGTGCTGACATACAAAATCAAATACGAATACTCAAGACTCGAGTATGTAAAACAATGCTTCTGTTAGAAATGATCTAGTAGTATCATGTTCGTTTAAAATAACTTGTTGTTTTTCTCGATTGGTAATATACTGTATGTAAAATGACGATCAACATAAAATATGCTAGTCAAAAGTATAAGCAAGAGACTTGAGTCTATCAGCTAATGATCTTGTTTTGAAATTCAAACAGATGGATTAATTTTTTCACACGAAATCATTCCCTATTAATTACATTACACTTCCGTTGCAATAAAACAAACATATACTCATCACCTTCGATGTGACAGTACGAGTTATGAAAGAGACATAATAACAAAAACACTTATGTTGCGACATACAAGAAGAAAACTTCATAATGTAGGACATGACACTTTTCATTCACATCTTCGTGAAATGTCTACCACACGATAGAACTTATGCACAGGCTTTCTATGAGTATAGGGTGTGAATATATAATATTTGAACTAAGTTCTATATTGAACTTGTTTACATTCTAACTATCTGGGTCAAAGAAATCATGAGCTATTCTCATTTCTAGCAATCAGAATCTCAATACAGGAATGTGACATTTTTGTGAAACGAACTGGTAACATAAACCTAGAGACTAGTGATCAGAAAATGCACTACTACGTTTTTAGAAATGTAATCGCTATCGAACCACGACAATACCTAAGAGTCAAAGTCACGTTCTCATCTATTGGAAAGATTCGATAGAGATCGCATTATCTACTCATCTACCTAGTGTGTAACATGAAACCATATTTATAATTGACTTCTGGAGAAACAAGTTCATCTAACACCCGTATTCACTCTTTCAACTTTGATTTGATTAATAGTTCAGACTTATTGATAACTATGTTGATTGTTTAGTATCCACGACATATTCCCATGCCAGATCCTGAAAAACGTCGATTAACTGACCTTGAACAACAAGATGCTGCTTTATGTCGAAATGAAGAATCGATAATAATCGTTCGACGAAGTATTTGTTTTAAATGTCGTTATTTATATCGACCAATACAAATGATTTTTGGAACGCTTCTATTTGGCTTTGCTGTACTTATATTTATTTCAATGTTATTAAGTAACATTAATAAATGCATGAATTTTGTTAATATGAAGCAAATCTTTGCACAAGGTAATCAAACATTACCAAATCCTATTGATATTGTGTTAACATGGACTGGAAAAGTAAGATAATAAAATAAGATATATGAACGTTCAAATAAATTCTTTCGTTTCAGTATTATCCAATCAATTATCTTGTTCTTACCGGTTTAATGGTCTATATAATATTAACATCGCTTTATGGTTTACAACAAGTTGGCATTTGGTATTTGTGGGTTCGAGTATGTTAATCATATGAATGAATTTTAATTTTATGAATATATTTCTTTCAACGAAGGTATATCGATTTTCTCGTGGAAGAACAAAACCACAAGCTATTTTAATGCTTTGTACATTATTAATGTTTATTGTGGTTGCCATCAATGTATTTGTTTATCTTCTCATTCCTCAGTATGCTATCTATGGTGATCAACATTATTCAACAATTAATACTGTATGTTCTATTTAAAAGACATTTCAATATTGATATAGTTTCAGTGAATTAAGAATTTAAGCAGAAGTTAGAAAAGTTTTTCGCATAGAATATTTCTTTTGTTAAGTGGAATATTGATGACAGCAAGCATTGAACAGTAAGAGATGGATAGAAGTCTGTGTTGTCTCGTCAGATAAAACTCACGAATGCCTCGTCACAGTAATACTTTGAAGATCGAGAACAATATTCCTACGTTTTGTTATCGAATATTTTGAACTAATAACAGATTCGCGAGTATGATATGTTCGATATAACTATAAATAATTCTATGATAAAATCGTCAATAGATAACATTCATTGAAGAAATGAACTATTTACTTTAAACGTATTTAGAACGGAACGGTTGTTATTCAAACATGTACACAATTCGTAACAACAGGTAAACATTTTTTTTATTAAACAATCAAAAATTTTTCTAATAAAAACTATTCATTTTAGATGCTTGTCAAATGACAGTGATGGGTCGTATTATACTTCGATTTTTCTATAAAGTTTGGTTTTTTGGAGCCATTTATTTTTGTCTTAGTTGGCTATTTCTCATTGTAAATATAATTGCATAATTTCTTGTTAATTGAAATCACTCATTGTCGATATTTCTTTCTTGAAGATCTTTATTGGCAGTTTTATATTGAAATTAGTTCGTAATCGTGAATCGAACATTCAAGAATTTACCGCCGAAACTCTATTAGTACATGGTGATGATGAAGATGAGCGATTAATTGAATAGAATTATCATAGGAACGAACTTGATCTATTTTTTTCATGTCTCATTTATTTATTTCGATTCAATCGATTGTACCGTCAAACATCAATGTATATACTCATATATTTATATATTTGTCTCTGTATGTTTATCTCATTTTATTTTTGTCAAATATTAATACACTAACCAAGCCCATAATAATTATTCGTTTTATTTCTAATTAATAGATATACCAAGAGTTAAATATCGAACGAAATCTATTGTTCATCTCTATCACTTATGTAAGCTAGTAAATCTATTGAGTTAAAATATCTATGTTGAACATGTGACGAATGATAAATTAGACTATGAAATGAGATCCTTTAGATTTACGTTACCATACCTATTTTGAAATAATCGAACATAATATATGACCGATTTAGAATATACAATTATTATCCTTATTTGATTACAATGTAGAAAAATAAAACAATACTTAGAATCGTCAATAATTAGATAACCAGTTAGAATCTATTCTCATGAATACTCAAAACAATTGAAGATCAAGAAAATGTACTTAGTTTCACTTGAAAATTTAATTAATTAATTTTTCAAGTTAATGTTCTATTATGAAAGAACTATGAGGAAAAGATGAGTGCAATAGATGACCCACTTTCACTATGTTTTTTCAAATGAACTTGGAGTTTCGTTAAACCTATTGGAAGATTGTATGCATAAGTGCTAATTTATCAAGAAATAAGTCAAAGATAGATTTCTAGATGTTTTTTTTCAAATTACAAAATCTGATTTAAATTGAAAGATAAAACGTATTACTAGAAATTTAGTTTGCCGTCTTTTGTGTTAATCCGATTGATTTTTATCTGTATACATGTTATCTTTTGAATTTTCAGATGTCGAATGATTTTACACCTTTGAAATTAGATGAAGCTCATCTATTTGAATTAGTTCGTCTATCGAATATAACAATTGATGAACGAATATTTAAAATAATTCTTGAACTACTCAAACTTAACATTAAACCAGAAGCTATTATTCAAGTATTAAAAGTTTTAACAAAACAAGGATTAACATCTACATCTACATCATCGTAACCTATCGTTCTTTTCCTTTATATTTCTCTTGTTTATTTGTTGATATACTTTCTTTTTTTTTGTTTTCTGTCTCGTATAAGAATAATGACTGAAAAAAAAAACAAAGGACATAGTTAGAGACAAAGAAAAAAGAATGTAACTTTAGATAAGTTATTATGAAAATTTCTCATTTGCACAATCTTCGTTCATCACCATTATCATCATTAACATCATTGACAAGCAGCATTACGAATTCAACCAATAAACTTTGTTTGACTAGCGAACAAATACTACTCTAGATTTGAAAATAAAAAGAAATGTGCGACACATTTTATGTAACACCTGCAAGTGAAATTGAAAAACTTGACGATTGGAAAAATCCATTAGCATTTCAAGCAGCTCATCATCATGAAAATTTAAATGTGCCAGATTCAGTGGAAGTTGAATGGCGTTTACGCGATCGAGTATGAATTCCAAAAATAAACAAAAATATCGTTCTATTTATCTAGTGTTATTTTATTTTCTTATAGATGAAAACTGTTAGTGTAGCACTAGTTATGTGTCTTCACATCGGTGTCGATCCACCGGATGTAATGAAAACAAATCCATGTTCAAAACTTGAATGTTGGATTGGTAAATCGTTTCATTCGAGTTCAATAGAATCTATACTAAATAAATTATTTTCTTAAGATCCATTTTCTATGACACCTCGACGAGCTCTCGAATCTATAGCTGCTGAATTACAACGACAATATGAACGATGGCAATCTAAAGCACGATATAAATCAAGTCTTGATCCAACACAAGAAGATATTAAAAAATTATGTATGACTTTACGACGGAACGCTAGAGTATGTATATATATATATATATATGTTGATGTTTTGGAAATGTTTGGCGAATCGCATGTAAATCTACAGCAACCTTTGCGTTTATAGTTTATCAAATCTATTTGTTCAAAACAACTTTTTCATTGAATGATAAATAGATGAAGATATAATAAACTTATTATATGAGTAGAATGGATTTTAAAGATATACCATGTGTACGGCAATTGTCTTCGAAGAATTTTACTAGAGACAGTCTAGAAAATGTGGTAGAGTGTATATTGTGAAAGATGGAAGTTTGGTTGTCGAGGAATGAATCAGGTGAGTGTGTTAGTATTGATTTTCGAAGACGATATTCTGCAGTTATTCTACGTTGTATTTAGATATTTAAGGGAATATACTCGAGAACAAGTAATTCGTTTCTTTCGATCTTACTGTGATTAACATTGCTAGCTAGTTTATTATTAATTCAATCAAAATCGATCTATGACTATATGTTGCTTGAAAATATCGCTATTTCGAAAATTTTCATTAAAATCGATGAAACACTAATTTTAGAGAAAAATAACTTGTCTATCTACGTATGGCACAAGACAAATAACTAATGAAGTTTTGAAATTTAATTATAATGGATAGCAAAGCATACTAGTCTTATTTACGGCTTCGAGAAGAATGATAGCTAGAAAGTTCATTCAAATGTCATTTGACCCAGCCTGGGTAGTTCTGTTTATAGTATAAATTTGATGTTTTTTATTTGAACTTCATAGTGTTTACAGAAGTGGTTTATAGTCACGTAAGACTGTGACATAAAAAAAACCCTGAATTTGCAACGCTCGAACTCATCTTTCAATTGTTCGCGAACAATGGTCTCCAATTAAAGGAGGTCTGGTACCAAATTTATAGAGCATGAAAACGAGCTTTCAAATGGTAAAAAATCATTTACCCTAGCTCTCGTTATTCATTTAGAAAAAGAAAATGTAAAACTAGCTACGGCGAAATGGAAGCTCGTTAATAGTAGCGAATGCTGAAAATTCTACAACAATGTATAATTTGTCTTCGGGAGTAACAGTAAAGAATAAATACGCTATTTCGTAGAGAATTCTCTCAAAGAAATTAAAAATACAGTTTTTCAAAAGTTTAAAACGCCGTGATGTTTACCAAAATGCGATTTGCTTCAGCGCTAAAAATATATCCAATGATGTGTCGAGATTGGTCCATTTAGAAAAACCTTTTTTCAAAAACTTCATCACCGAAGGAGCGCGTTACGTGGGCAAGTTGTTTATTGAAATTGATTTAAAAAAATTAATTAAATGTAATCATTACATTTTTGCGATTGTATGGCGTTTAATATCTATTTACTTGACTTCTCATGGCCAAAATACAGTAAGCTTAATAAAAAGAAATACTCAATATCGCACTCTATTTTATCTTGAAAAATATAAACGATAATTTGTCTCGACTAGACTTAATAGATTAATTCTTCTTACTGTGCTTAATCGAAAAAGAAACCATCGTTATGTTTGCGAGCAATGATAATTGAATCTGGAGAATCGAAGCCATAAAAAGCAGTTGCTTTGTGTAGTGTGCCATCTAGAGTCGATGAAAATGAAAAACAGGTCCGCATGCAAACAAATGAGACTATATGCATTATGTAGTGTTGTAAAAGTGAAACAAAACGGTGAATGAGTAGCTAACCAATAGGCTACGACAAAATCGCTAGTAGTTTATATTATCTTAGAGTATCTTGCTGATATAATAATGAACGCGTACACGAACGTCCTTAATGTTTTCCAATTTCATAGAACTGCATCAGTATAAGTGACAATATCGAACGTCTTCTTTTAGTTGAACAGCTATATTTGAGATTTTTATGCATACTATCTTTAGTTTTGATTGCATAAATAATTCACTTTGGAATTTTACATCCTTTCATTTATATAGGAAGAAAGAATTCTTTTTCATTATAATGGTCATGGTGTTCCACGTCCGACAGCTAACGGAGAAATATGGGTGTTCAATAAAAATTTCACACAATATATACCTTTATCATTATACGATTTACAAAAATGGATGAGTTCACCGTCCATATATGTATTTGATTGTTCCCATGCTGGTGTTGTTCTCAATTTATTTATTAAGTTTGCCGAGCAAATCGATAAAGAACTTGATGAAGCTCGAAAAAATCATCCGCAAACTTCTACAAGTGGTTCTTCAGCAGTTCAGACCGCATCACTTCTGCCTTTATCATCTCCTATACATGATATTTTACTAGGTGCTTGTAGTGAAAGTGAACTCTTGCCTATGAATCCTGAATTACCAGCTGATCTATTTACATCTTGTTTAACTACACCAATTAAAATTGCATTACGTTGGTATGTCTTACAAAAGAATATAAGTCGTCTTAATCCAGAAATTGATCAAGATATGATTGATAAAATACCTGGCACTGTTACTGATCGAAAGTCAATGTTAGGTGAATTAAATTGGATATTTACAGCTGTCACAGATACAATAGCATGGAATTCATTGCCTAAAGATACATTTCAACGTTTATTTCGACAAGATTTATTAGTTGCATCATTGTTCAGAAATTTTCTTCTCGCCGAAAGAATTATGCGTTCATATGGATGTCATGTTTGTTCACGACCAGCATTACCATCTATGTTTGAACATCGATTATGGTTAGTAAATTAAGTTATTCTTGTTCTTCTATATAATACAGATAGTTACATTTCATCTATTCAATATATGAAACTTTGAAATGAAAAATATCTTCCATAACAATACGTTCATTTTCATAGTTCGAATCAACGTATATGTTATTCTCAACTGATCAATTGTTTTTTTTCTTTCTTGCAATTCTCTATGCAGTTAATTCACCTGATGACACGTAATATAACTTAGACAGTTCGTTAGCTCTGTTGTTGAAATTTAATTATCTAGGATAAAGTGCATTTTTTTCCGAATTTGAAAAGATGTTGTCCTATCTCTCTTCTGATAATTGTCTTTTTCATCTAACTTTAAATGAGTCTGTAAAATATAAAAATAGAATCCATGCAAAATTGGTATGTTTTTCGAAGAACTTAAAATAATAATGAAGTTTATTCGATTTATTGCATAACATATCTATGATGTATTTCAAAAAACATAGACATTGAACTTTGGAAACGTAGCCATGTTCCACGAACTGCCCGAAAAATACGGTTTTCCTTAGCCAAGGTTAAACTTTAAGAATTCAACTTTTTGAATACGAGTTTAAAATTCATGAGATTCAGTCTTGGTTGCCAAGTAGAAGTCGGAGAAGCTCAGGGTTTACATAACAGACATTAGGTTACACAGGGGATATATGAAGACATCAACTCTCTTCATGATCTGATCGATCTACAGTCCTGAATGTGCGTTTTGTAACGTCGAAAAATGCCTTCGTTCCATCATGTTCATGCCAATAGTCGTTAAAAGAGATATCAATGTGTCTCTAGTTTTTGAAATGTATAACAGTTCACTTAAATACTTGTCTAGGACATTCAGTCTCATTGTTTCAATGTTATTTACTTCCTCCAGTAAGAGTGTAAGACCGTAAAACAAAAATAAATAGTTGACGATCAGTTAACAAACTCTACTCGTCAGATACAAAACATAGGTAAATGAGCGACTTGTATTTTACAATTCAGCAATATATTTTATGAAAACATTCGTTCAGGACTTTAATACGAACTGTAAAAGACTTGTTCCGTCTATCATTGATTCTATTATGACTTCTTTTTTGATTAGGAACGCATGGGACATGGCACTTGATCTATGTCTTAAACAATTACCATCTGTGTTAAGACAAATCGAAATTGGTATACGTGAACCTGTCTATGAGCCAAGTTCATTTTTTGCCGATCAATTAACAGCATTTTCGGTTTGGCTTGGTGAAAATTCCTTGTTAACAACAACACTCGAACGAGAACATTTAAAACAGCCCGAACAATTACCTATCGTTTTACAAGTGAGTGTATTTCAAAAGAAAAATAAATGTGAAAACTTCGGACTTATGTCCGAGAGTTATGTGTACTTCGAAAAGTGAATGAGACAAATCAGTCATTCTAGAATGTGTGCACGGAAGAAGTATCTTGGTAAACCTTTTTTGGGAAACTCGAAAACTACTGGTCATCTCAGATGTATCTAGTTCTAGATTCAGTTTTTGTGCATTTGAGACCTTTTTGCAGACAATGTTTTGTTAGAAAGCTGCGATTTGGTGCAAAACTAATATCAGATTCGGAATCAGCATTAAAAACTCGATCAATTTATATACGTTGTGGACAATTCAGAGAANCCCCCCCCCCAGGGATTGTTTGGTGAAAAATGACAATTTTTTCGATAACTCAGCCATTTCTTGCCGGATCCTTCTTATCTTCGAACTCGACCGAGATATTGATGAGACAATTCTGTGCACAAAATTTCAACTCAATCGAATCTATTTGTAAAGAGTAATCGTGTTAACGGCCGGACACACTGACCGATTCTTGAGTGTACTCACTTTTTGAGTAGACAAAAAACCAATTGTTTGTAATTTTAAACAAAACACTGAATTTATTATTCTCATTAAAAATAATAGGTATTACTCAGTCAATCTCATCGTCAGCGAGCACTTGATTTACTTGCACGCTTTCTTGATATTGGTACATGGGCTGTTCATCTTGCTCTATCTGTTGGTATATTTCCCTATGTACTTCGTTTATTACAAGCAACTAGTGATGATCTACGACCGTATCTTGTTTTTATATGGGCAAAAATATTAGCAGTCGATCGCGTATGTCAAATATTCTTGAAGAAAATTCTTTAATATGTTCTTATCTTTTCATATACATAGGCATGTCAAGTAGATATTATACGTGAAAAAGGTCATGAATATTTTATTTCAACATTAACCGATAATCGACCATCCTATGGTGTTCGTGCATTAGCTGCTTTTAATTTAACTTGTTTAGTTGATAATTATCCTAAAGGACAGGTATATATTTATTAGCATTTGTTCAATTTTATATTGAAGAGAATAAACTTTTATTGAAAACGTTTCGACTAATGACAATAGAGTTTAAATCTGAATTTTACTGTAGCAGTTTTCCAGTTGAGAAAAGTATTAATTCTCGTTTGCAACAGAAGTTTGATCTAGTTTTTCATAAGTATGTTAACGTGTTTGTTTTGGGTGGAATTTTCTTTTAGAATTAGTTTGAGAGACTACTTCAAACTTCAGAATATGTGAACATCTTGTAGTTCTTAATTGAGTCTCATTATGAGAGCGTAATTGATTGAGTAGAGCATCATTAGTAAAGACATTGAACTTCTTCATTTTGACATAGTTCATTTTTGAAAAAAATGCACCGAACAAATCTGCATTACCAAGTCTAACGATAAAATTTCCTCATGCTAAACGTGTAAATGTGTTGAAATGAAAAGGCTATCATAGCCTCAAGGTATTTTGACCGTTTCATATTTCTGAATGAGATTCAACAGATTGTAAATGTTTTACTGATCGAATACAAATATTGACTACACTTGAAGAATTCTTTTTCTTATTTGTACTCGTTTTATTTGAAGATACATAAACGACGGCATTATCAACATAAAACTTTATTAGTCATCAAATAAGCCGTCGATTTTTAGTTTTATAGATATGAATCTAGTGAAACATCGGTTTGAGTACGAAGAGTAAATTAATCTTTGGATAATCATGCCATGTTGTACGATTTCTAAAGTATTTTCGATTAGTCTTATTGTTGATTTCACTACAATACAATGAAAAGTGTTTTTATCGTGGATGTCCCTATTCATTTTTATATAGGATCAATAAGCTCAGTCTCATATTTCCTTTCGATATTGAATTGAAATAAAAACTTATAACATTCCTATCGGCTGTTTAGAAAATAATAATACTCCATATCCTGAGGAAACTGATACCATAGCTTAGGGGACTTTCCTTCCTCTATGTATGAAGTAGATGGAACATACTCTTTGTTTATCATAATAATTGTTATGAATATAATTCAACCGAAAGTATATTACTTTGAGCTTGTAGTGCATACGAATCCTTTTTAATTTCTAGCTGCTATTCCAGATGATAAATATTTTAGGCATAAGTAGTGCATGATATTTATTGAACACAAGAATATTCAAAGAATGATAATCATATTTGAATGAAAAACTTCTCATTGAAATTTCAATCGTATATTTTTGAAACATAAACTATAATGTGTCATCTTTAGTCTAACTTTGATAGAATTAAATTTTGGATTTGGTTTTTTTTTCTCGATACTTTAGGATGAATTACTACCCGTCATGCCTCGTATAATTGATGTAATTAGTACAACACCGACGACATTTGTTCATGAAACTTCAGCTCTTTTTCTATGGTCAACATTATTTCTTGGACAAGCATGGCGTTTAAATGCGAATGCTTGTGAAAAATCTGTTCTTATCGGTGCAACGGATACTCTACAAACGCTACTTAAAACACATGATTCTCCTGAAGTTCGTGCTGCATGTGCCTACGCTTTGGGCACATATTTATCATCATCAACAACAGGCAATGAGTTAAGTGAACGTCGAGTTGAACAATCGAAAGAAGCAGCAACTGTTCTTATGGATAGTCTTCACGATGGTTCACCACTTGTTCGACAAGAAGTTCTCGTTGCTTTACATCATTTTTTGAATTTGTTTACTCAAACATCTACAAGTACAACAAATGCTACAAGTAATATGAGTCGTAGTGGTAGTTCATTGTATAAAACTGTTTTTGATAAAGTTACAGAAGCAATACAAAATGTTGCTTCATCGGATCCATCTCATGAAATGGTACAATTAGCGGAAAGTATTCTAACTCATTTACAACAACCAACTAGTACAAAATTTTTTCAATGGTGTTGCAGTCGATTTCGAATATCAAATACGATTACACGTGATCTTGGCACGGGCATAGCACAACAACGTGGTGCTTCCTATTCCGATGATGAAGATGATTGCTTTGCACGTAGTGGTCGATATTGGCGTAATTATCTTATACGTTCTAGTCCAAGTCGATTGGCTGATTTTCAACATATGCGTGAAACAATATTTACCAATCGTATATCAACTGCTGTTCCTCTTGTACTACGTCTACATCCGTATGAAAATTATCTAGTTACAGCTAATGCAAATGGAAATTTGAATTTTTACGAATTCGATGGAAGTCCATGTTCAAAATCAACATTGAAGGTTGTTTAATTAGCTATACCATATTTTCTTAAGTATTAAGAAACATAAGTAACACAGACGGGATCGCTTCGGTTGGGCAAATTATGCTAACCGATCTCATCTCTGCTACTATGAAAACTTCTATTCAATTAAGTCATATTAAACGAATTAGTCAAAGTCAGAAATCTAGAATGAGCGCAAACCTGAATTGACTCTACTTATCCATTCCTATTAATAATAAAAAAAGCGTATCGGTGAGATTGAAATCATACAGACGCCTGACAATCGTGCACAGTTGATCCATTGACATGAAGTTGATTTTGGTTTCTAACGGATCAAACTTTTGTGTCAATGTTAAATAGAATTGAGTAAAAATGTTCATGTTGATTTGAATAGATTTATTATTTTCATCCATGTCATGTAATTCATTGAGATGACCTTCGTTTTATTTTCAGGTAGGATCAATCGGTTCAACAATCAATACACTAGACTTCATAAATGCACATGATCGAACATTGATTTGTGTTGGTACTGATACGAGTGCTATTCGTATATTTGATGAATCTACACATCGTCTTGTATCATCATGGATAGCTTTATATGATCAACATCAGAATCATCATTCCCAGCTTCATCATTCAACATCGACGACTTCACTTAATTCGACTATTTCAACGTCTCAAGCGAAATTTGTCATTGATTGGAATCAACATTTATGCCGTATATATGCATCGAATTCGAATATTGATTACATATCTCTATGGGATGTTGAACGTGAACGTTGCTTATATAGAATGGATACGGGCACATCTGGTGGCGTTTATTGTCTTGTATCAGAATCTAATGGGTGTTGTGCAGCAGGAATGGGCGATGGAACCGTACGTTGTTTTGATACACGTTCAAAAGAAAATGCAGTAGCTATTCTTCCACCGCCGATACCATTAAATCGACATTCGCCTATACTAACATTAAAAGCAGACATCAGTGATCGTCTTCTATCGATTAGTAATATGGGACAATTGAGACGATGGGATATCGAAACAGGCATTAGTGCTGAATTACCTGTACCACAAACATCACAACATATATCAGCAGCCGATGTTCATTCAACAGGTAATGTATTAGCATTAGCAACAGCCAGTGCACTACAATTCAAGACATGTTTCGGTGATCTTCTGTTTGATATCAAAAATTCGAAATTCGCTCAAGTATCATGTTTATCATTTCATCAATACCGTCAATTACTTGCTGTTGGATTTAAAGATGGTACTTTATCGATGTTTACTGGAAAAACTCATTCATCAGCTTTATGATGAAGGCCCCCCACTTCTTTTTCTTTTCTTGTGTTTTTTGTTATTGTTGGTTCTATTTTTTTTTCTATTGATTCAGATGATTTTTTTTTCTAATACAGTTCTACTCTTGATGGTAGTGGACATTTCAAATTTCTTTTGTCGTATCCATTTATACGAAGAGAATTTTTATAAAACAAATCTACACCAGTGATACTGTTTTTCGTGTTTTTCTTCCTCTTCAAAAAAAAAAAATTTTTTTTTGACTACGTGTAGTCGTGAACACAATGAATAGAACCTTTTCATTACGTTTTTCTTAATGGACTATTTCAGTTCTGTGAATTGTGCACTTATATTTACTAATTTTATCTCTGCTAGCAAAGAATAATAAACAAGCAAAGTGTTAAAACGAAAAAGAAAAGAAATGTTTCGATTGGTTTTTTTACCAAGAGTTATAATTCAAACGATTCTATATCTATTGATCTAAGAAAACAGTTTGATGATAGACGGTAGAATACTCTGATCAATTTCATTCGAAATATATTTCAATACATCAAATTCATACGGTAAGACCAATGTCTAAACTACAAATTTTATCAGAATGAATTCTGAAAACCAGAAAAAGCCCAAAATCGAGTACCTCTCAAAAATGTTCGTGCAACTTTTCACCATCGAATAACGTTGTTTTCTATTTTTATTGATTTTTCTTAATAGTGAAAGAGAATGAAAACAAAAAACCATGTTGAATAATGATTTTTGTAGCATGAAGCATGGTCTTCCTAATGATGTATAGGAAGTTAAATAGCTCTTAGTTTTCATAACGAAATATTGCTTTTTATGAAATCGACTAAAAAATTTACTTCTTCTCATTATCTGACCGTCTTGCAATCTTGTTCAAATTCTAAGATTTGACATATTTCAAGTCAATAAAACAAAACAAAATTGAGTTCATGAATGCTTTCTCTAGTGATAATGACTAATATTCTTGCAGACTGACGGTTCGTATTAAAAAGTTAACTTTCACAAAAATTTCATTTTTTCAATCTTTGACTAAAGAATCAACGACCGGTTTTAGAAATCTTGTAAAAATATTTATGTCGATAGAGGTTTTTATGCTTTCCTGATAAAATATGTCTAAAAATTCCGTGGATTAGAAATCATCAACATGGTCTAACAATTTTCGACATTATTTCCACTGCTTTAGCAACGCATAGTATCTGTTTATTTATTTCAAATGTTAATAATTTAGGTACATCATCGATAGACATCTATGTTAACTCGTCTTCTACGGGTAGAACAGTTTCATTCATTCTTAAATCCACATATAATACTTCTTATTTCGGTTGGATCATCGGATTATTTCGAAGAAGAAATATTTCTTATACATGACCGAACTTATGCGTATTTGATCATGTATAAAATAATTGCAGTAACCTGTTCATGCATAAAAACTGTTCTAGGCAGGTCGGTCAATATCTATTATAGGAAAATAACATTTTAATAACATAGCTTCTCAATCAAATTTTATATGCAATACACATGTTCAGTATGAATGTATATATATTAAGTAGTATAAAAATTGACAATATAAAGAGATAGATCATTAGCTAACTATCCATCGTTTTACGCTCGTTTTTATGCACACGATTGGAATCCAGATCCATTCTTTTCTGTTTTTTCTTCTTTCATGTCAAATCAATGCACGAGAGATAGTTAATTTCATAATATGCAGAAGATTCACAGTATGAAAATAAGCATAGATCAATATTGAAGTGAACGTACGAACCAGATGTATATCGAATTTCATTAATTTCCTAATTTCTTTTTCATTGTTCATAGTTCTAATATGGAACAGAGTAAAGAATATAACACAACGGTAACACTATTGTCAATGAACAACATGTAACGGAAACATCGTTCCAGTGACAACAATTATATATTGAAATTCTTTGTTTATGTGTATTAAATTGTCTTGAAATCAGAAGAAACTTCATTATTTATTCTGTACGTCGCTAGTAAAATAACAGTTAGAACTTCATTCTTTTTTCTCTCAAATAAATCTCTCGCTAGTTCTTTTTTTCAATAATTGAATCAATGTTTTCATGCACGAATGATACGAAATTTGTTATTTGAATCCATTGAATGTAAATGTTGTTCACTTTTTATGAATCATAACTGATATCGATAAAAAAAAATATCTTTTAAATTCTACCAAATCATATGTGAGATATGTGCGTCAATCAATTTGTTTCCATATGAATTTATTCGACGTGTAATTAATCTTTTTCTATTCCCAAAACACATTGTCAATAGAAGTGACAATCGCAAGAGAAAAGAAAAACATTCATTAGAACACGACGTCTTCGATGTGAATAAAAGAACTAACCGGTACATTGGCATATATCATGTTTTCTATTTATCAAAGAATTAGATAAAACCATGATGTTATTTTATTTTCATTATATTTATTTACAAAATAGGATCATGTTTAATTGAATTTTTTCATCGAGAGATTAGGTAGGAGAGTAATTTAACAGAAAAAGAAATAAATAAAACAAATTTTACTTTGAGTTCAAAAAAGAAAATGCACAATATCGAGATCTATAGTACATTCTAATTACCATCGAAAACTATCTCGGATTTTATCCAAAGATGGTAAGCTTAATTGAATTTCAATTAATAATCATCATAGAAATTACTCTACGCATATATAATTTAAGTTTCAATAAATGAATTATTCCATTTAGAAATAATTATAATTAAGTATTCTATCATCATTATTATTTTTTCTCTTGAAATTAAACTTTGAATAATATAGACGAAGGTCAAAGTTGTTATCGTAATGGTACGTTTCAGTTAATGTAAATATATGAATTACATAGAGTAACAAGAAGTAGCTAGGATATTTTTGTTTTGTTTATACTAAATGCATATTGCAACATATGGAGATTTTATCCATTCCTAGGTTTTTTGTGATTTCATGTAAATTAAACTCCTATTTCGATGGAAGCGAGTAGCTGAAGAAAATAATGAACAACAAAGAGATACTTTCTTATTGTCGTCTATTTTTAGTACTTCACGCACGGTTCTTTCTTTTTTTTTCCCCCCATTAGTATCAATGTTCTCGCGTAGTAGCATTGCTCTATCAAGCTATATGTCCTTATTTTCTACTACAATATGCTTGACTCTATTATTTTCTGTATATAGGAAAGGAAAGAAAAGGCAATATGTCACTCCCGGTCAAAAATATCTCAATTACAAATTAAATTGAAAACATTTCATTATATGTATCTTGTGAAACATAAAAGAAAAACATTCTTGTTTAAACTTCTATTGTATTTAATTATTTAAAGTGAGCATAGACAAAAAAAAAGAGAGAGAAAACATAAATAGCCTGTTTCGTTTTAACTTTATAAAACAAGAAGTAAATCAATGAATCATATATATATATGCATATATGTACAGTTTTTCTTTTCATTTTCGTATTCATTATGAAGAATCATGTCCACTATTATCGACTGTCGATGGAAACGATAGTAATGAAGAGAAAATTCTTGTCGGTTTATAATTGGATCGAAAGAATGATACAGAACGAATGATTGTTTGATAAAAATGTGCATTTATAATTAGACATGACAAATGAAAAATGAGTGATGCCATTGATTTGACTTTTGTGTCACTAGTTTTAAGAAACCATAGTGAAACTAAATGTAAAACAAAAAGAAATCGATTTCATTTTCATAGAATAATAAAAAAAAATACAACAATATAAGACATACTAAAAAATGATAATGAATGAAATAAAGTAAGAGAGAATAGAACAAGTTGTAAAGATGTTTTATCTCCTGATCGAAGTGTTAAGCCAAGCATCGTTGCCAAAACTAAATTTTTAACAATCAAATTTTGTCTATTGCACATGAAAGAAATAAAACTTCATACAAGCATAAGATGTGGCAAGATGTAATGTTGATTCAAAACTACCGAGTAGTAAAAATCGTAGACACGATGGCCAAAGTAGACCCTATACAAGAGGAAAACAGCAATAGTCATGGATTAAAAATCAATATCGTTAAAACTTACCATCAATGTAAAACATCCAAATAATACTGTCGTTAATAGAAGCCATGTTGCAAGTTTTGGTGGTAATTGAAAAATTAAATGATCTGAATGTCCAAGTATTTGACTAATTTTTGAGCCGGCTGTATCGCCAACGCCCAATAATTTTCGAACTTTAAGACGACTTTGTAGATCCCCACAGCTACTTTTCCTAAAGAAACTATCTCTTGAAAGACACGTTATACTTAACGATAACCTTCGTTCGTTATGAATTCACTCAAAAGAAAACGAATCTACCTTGTTGTAACTTGCATCTATGTAATATGTATATTCGATGATCGACAGTTAATAACTAACTACTACGTAGATGTGATGAATGTTATTATATTGTAATTCAATCGTACGTACGAAGCAGTAAAAGATGAATTGTTAGAGAAATTTTTCTTCGACTATATGTCGTGTCAGAATACTCGTGTGCAATAAAATTCTAGGTAGATATATTAGTCATATATGTCGAAAATAGTTTGAAAGAAAACGAAAGAATCTATGTTTGATTTATGTGTGAATGATGGAAAAGAATAGAATAAGAAGAAAAACAGGCAAGAGAAAAAAAAAGAGAAAAGAAAACCCAATCCAATAAGAATAGATAGCTACCCTTTCTGTTTAATATGATCCTTTGCTACTAGTATTCTTGACAGACTGGCTGCTGGTGTGTCTATCAAGTAGCTCAAGAAAATGACAGCAAAAGAAATGGAAAGAAAAAGAAGGAGATTTTGGATTTTCTACTACAAATAAATTATCATCTTTTGACGAGCAAGATTGTATTCATTGACATCATCAATATCTTTTGAGAAAAAAGAAAAGAAATACGTACACAAATAAATCTGCTTTGCTTGATCTTGGTCGAAGCATTGTCGATACTAATAATATACATGATTAAGAAAACGAAAATCTATTATGAATATTTTACATACATATCTTACTGATTCTTCTTTTGTTTTTCTTCAACCTTGAATATAAAAGGTAGAAGAAAACACAGTGCAATGACGACACGTTAAACTGATGAAATAAACTCTGTTCTTCTTTGTGTTATAATGTTATATACGTCTGTTGAGATTAACTAACAAAATCATAGATTATTTGGCCATGTCATGCGTTAAATCGTGATTGGCCTGCCCACTACAGATAAATTGTCATGCGTCGACTTTTGCTGACGTCAATAGAAAACGTGCAACAGTTAAGCAATAGGTGAAAATCAAGAAAACCCGGAAACGCACGTCTATATCATAAAATTTTTCTAAAATAAGCTTTTTTTCACTTGAAGATAACTTCTTCAATAGATCTTTGCTTGTCTTTCTTTTCAAATCAGAATTTAACATCAATTATTAAGCAAATTATTCATCTATCATTTAATAAAAACAGACACTATAAAAGATTTATAAAGAACTCTATGAAATTAATGGAGAGCAAAAAAAAACCGAGTTTATCCGTAATATTTAGCAGCTGTCTGGTAATAATAACCAGCTAGAAGAGTGTGCGTGTCCTTTGCTGAAATATTGATCATATGCGGGCTTATACTTCAGACAAGAAGAATATTGACATACGCTAGCATGACATATCCTGGACTTCATTATTCGGTAAATAGACACTCTTCTAATCAGCAGAACATTTACTTGATTATATTATATCATAGAATCCTTGCACAAATCAATCATTAATATCCTAATAAGTATTTGTCGAACACGATGCGAATAATGATACACAAGTAAGGTTATATAGTGATGTTTTCTTTAGACAAAAGTATTTCATCTATACTATTATTAAAAATGAATAACCGATGATATGTATAGATCCTAACAAAAGGATTGCTATTATAAATAACTACAATCAATTATTAAGATTTACTATTGAGAAAAATCTATAAAGAATTGTTTTCTCGTTATGATCAATAGAATTGTTAATTTAACTAAAACATGTTTCGTAAGAAAACTTTTCAATTTCCTCTTTCCCTATTTCTATTCATCTAAGTAATAGTATACAATTATTTCAGATTTTCTATACTTAGATTATTTAATTACCAGCAACAATTAATTGTCGAAATTTGTACACGCTTCTATTGTACACAAATCGATTGATTTATTCAATAATATTTACCGAATGTATCAGGTGACATGTCAGTGATGTCAATATTTTCTATTCCATATGGCAATATATTTGCTATATTTCCCTAGACAGCAATGATGTCTGTTGATGATAGCATCCTAGTATCTCTAAATCGTTTTTCTCTCTTATTTAGATAATATTTAACAACATAATGGTATCAGAAATTTAATGTAGCGTACATATTTATATACTGTATGTCAAAATAATGCCTGGATGAATTTAAAGATCAATCGTAAAGTCAAGATAACTGTCATCATATAGTAAAAGGAAATTCAAGGTAGGCGTATGATTGATGAATAATTGTCTGTCAAAAAGAAGAGGTATTTTCTTTCAATGACAATTTTTAGCACTATGATGTGATATATAAATAACGCAAACGACAATTACGGAAACAATAAATGTCGGTGTGGGATGAGAAAAACAAAATGTCTATACATTTATATAATTCTAAAAATACGGTTCACATTTATTTTGGATATGGCTTTGATCTCGTTTCCTGTATTTTGTTGACAATAAGAAATTTGCTTTTACAAACAAACAATTATCTATGATAGGAAGTCTTCTTTCAGATGTTCAATATAGTATATTTTTTTGTAAATACTATCAGTATTCATCCATATAGATTTTTGTTTTATGTAAATAAATTTCTCTGAAACATATCCAAATTATAATTATACTCTCTAGTTCTCCATGTGTTTTATAAGCAAAAATAAAGGAGAAAAGAGCAGAAACTGTGCCATACAATCATATATAATTAGAATTAATCTAGAAGATGAATGCCTACGATCATTCTAGGTTGAAAAATTTTGAACGATAAGATTGTATGATTAAATTCGTCGATTAAATCAATAATTATACTGTACGGAAACATTCAAGTATTTTGTTTTTTAATTAATCTAAATCTAGTTTGAACTGAATATGGGTTACGTATGATGTTGCTTAAGTTTTCATTAAAATGATGTGACGAATAGATACTTCTCATGAAGAGAAGGTAGTTATTAATTAAATTAATGATAGTCATTTGTTTGATTATATTTTCAAATATAATCTATTTATAAATCATTATCGAAGATAATTCATAAAGTCACAATGAATAAAATATAAGAATGACTTGATAAATTACACTTATGGAATGTCTCACAAAAAAAAAGAAATGAATTATTGAACATTTTTCAATGTTTTCTTTTATACATACATAAAAAATTTAACATAACTAGAAAATTTCAGTCGAATCAATTATTTCATTGAATGCTATTCTAATTTGAAAGAACTTGTCGTTCCATTATTTATATTGGGGTACAAAAGAAAACAAACTTGAAGAACAATCACCTAAACGAATGCATACTTTTCTTAAATCATCGAGTATTCGACAACAGGATATAGATGAATAAATAGAAAGACTCTTTGTATTCAGTCAGAAATAAGTCATCATTGGCCGCTTTTATTGTATTATAATCTTTTATGAATACGAACATTTTGTTGATGAGTTTCTTGCATGTGGTACTCTAAAAAAAAATGGAAATATAAATCATGATTTTATCAATCACTGTTGACTAATAGATAATTTATATCCGACAAGTCTTTTATGTTCATCTATATTCAAATAAAAACAACTACGCTATCAATTTTGACATGCATTAAAAATAAAAGTCAACGTGCATGTTCTGTTTTCGAGTGTTTTTCCACACGATTCGTTTTATTAGTGGTCTATTAAGAATGTCTTTACAAAGTTAAGATATACTTCGTTGAAGTAATAATTTAATTGATCGACATGATGAAATCCTGTTCAATAGAATAAATTTGATAGGTTTGAAAATTTTTTTTTTTTGTTGATAAAAAGTAATTGTACAGAAATATCTGACATTCGAAAGTAGTTCTTTATATTTTATTTTGGGTTTCATGTTCAATGCAGGATGACTCTTGTGAACATCATTCAAGCAAGATACGGAAATCTTAATTGATCTTGAAAATTTAGATAGAAGATGAATTTCTACTAAAACTATGACTGTGAATTCTTTTATCGATGTTTTTCAACGGCGTCATTCACAATCGACTATCTCATGTAAATTTTGATGATGTATCAGACATCTGTTATAAGAACAAGAAACTAAATGAGACGATGATGATATTTCATTGAACAATTTGCTACAATCAAATTCTAGTCGATTTCTGCATATATAAAATTTGACTCATGATTCTTAAATTTTCTTTGTCTTATATGTTAATATTTGTCGGTACCGTAGGATTTCCTCTTCGATACTAACATCTATGTCACAATTGAAAACGATTTTGACATAAAAAATTCCATGTTGTTACACAGGAGATTTGTATTCACTTCAACTTTGTTTTTTGATAAAATTATGTTAAAATCAAGTCTATTGAATATCAATCGATTAGTTTGACATCATCTTTTTACGTATGAAAAATTCAATAATAAACACAAATGCTAAATATATCTCATTGTACATTAACGATAATCATATTCGATTGATAGATATACCAATGATACAAGTAACATGATTTTTCGTGAGATTATCTTCGTACGACAATAGAATACGTCGATGTAAAACTGTATCAAACGAACGATTTATGTTATGTATTTCTATAAATACCTATGAATCCTTCTTAACGTGAGATCGATTCACTCTTCTGGCGAAAATAGAACGTTGCATTTTCTTTTTCGCGTCTTTTCGTTGTTGCTTGAAAGAAATAATTATTATCTTATTCATACAAGTAAATATAACGAATATGTGACATCTTTGTAAACAGGATATACTTCGACATCCGTGTATATATGTGTATGTACACACAAACAAATGTCAATATCTAATACCCATCACCTAATTGACAAACTAATTACACGTGCCGTTTGTCTCTGTCTGTTGTATATATTAGGAAAAGGATTGAAAGATTGAACACGAATGATCCAATCGTTAGATAGGGCGGACGAACTCGTGCCCATCAACGATAATCCATCGTCAATATAATTCGTATAGAGTACGCCCTTTATCATCGTATGAAAAAAGAAAAGAAAGACACAGAGAGAGAGAGAGAGACATAGAGTTGGTCAACACTAACTTTCGTATAAATAGACAACTTTTCTTTGGTATTCATCATTCGAAATAACATCACAACGACATCGTAAGTACACATGAAGAACCGTTTAATTTGTTTCTTCATCTATTGAAGTTTAAGAGCAGCTGAATTTCATCTTACCATACAGCATTAGTTCGATTAGATAAAATTGCTAATACTGTCAGGTAAAGATGGCCTAAGGACGCTCATTCGCCGATATAAAAACAAAAGAAAATCAAAACCATTTGTCTACTATCGTTATAAACGAAATTCATAACTATTGAAAATATCTGTTTTCAAATCTTGAACTTTTATAGTTTCAACATGCGATACGATATGATTTATTCGACTTTATTCTATAGTCATTGATCAATGTTCATGCATAAAGAAAAATTCATGAAGCAAACAATGGATTCAATTGATTGAATTTTATTAATATCGTTTAACACACGAAACAGCTCTATTCAGTATTGGATTCAAATTTCATCATAGTAGAGTTGGTGCTAAATTACTTCATAGTAGCCCACGAAAACTCATTCAGATAATCGGACGCGGTCGGATTGTATAGAGTTTTTATAAGCACATCGACGAAATGGCTTTCGGATTCGATTCACCTATTGAAATGTCACCAGGTACTATTTAGTATCCAATGAATAAAATAAAGCTCATCCATAGACAGGAATTCAAGTGGGGATAGTTCATTCACTTGGAAAATGATGAGTGATGAAATATCATCTCCGTTTCACAAAAGTCGAAATCGAACTAGTACGGCCTCTATCGGAGAAAACGACTTGGCAACAACCAATTGTCAATTAGTCCATGGAATTCTTCTTCTTGTCGTCTTTCGCTTTTCAAAATTTTTGATATAACTAAATAAGTTTTATATCATTTGAAATTAACAATGATTAAGTCTTTGTCTTTAGCCAAGGTATTATTTTTTTGATTTGAATATATATTTTTGCGAAGAGTGAGAGAGAAAGAGTATAAAGAAATCTATCTTAGATTCTTCGATATTGTTCTGTTGCTCGATCCATTCGATATTTTGAAAGTTCAACACAATCATCATCATTTTCTCGTATGTAGTTTCTATTGAGATATGATTTCATACATATATTTTTCAATAACGATATAATTTTAACCTGATTCATCAGCAAATCCTATTCCTCAACAACTTCCATTGATTGTTAGTCGACAACTTGAATACCCACATACACGTTATCCACCATTACAAGCTTGGCTTGAAACATTAGGACAAAAACGGGATGAAAAATTAGGTATTGTTGATCTACATCCATCGATTTGGCAAACTTCACCTAGGTATTTGATTGATGAATCATTTACAAGGATTAATATTCTTATATCATAGATTGGATATTCTACATGAAAATGTTGAATGGCAACAAAGTTATAAAAAAATTGTAAACAAACATTGTTCTATTGAATTTGAAACATTGTTTTTATTTTATTTTTGTAATAAAGGATTGGGCATATACACCTCCGCATCATGAATATCCAAATATGCGTTCAAAACCTTGGCCACAAAAAGGTACAGGTCGAGCACGACATAAATCACGTTATGGTCCTCAATGGAAAGGTGGTTACAAAGTGAATGGACCCAAAGGCCCAACATCTTTCTTCTATGTTCTACCTAAAGAAAAACGTGTTGAAGGTCTTTGCACAGCCCTAACCGTTAAATTACATCAAGTACATTCTATCATAGAATTGTTTCTTTTCATTATTAAATCGATGTATTATGTTTGTTTTTTTTACCTCGTAGAATGATGTTCATTTTGTTGATTCACTTGATTTACCAACTCATCAACCAACAGTACGTATATCTAGTCATAGTTTGATATTGAACTTAAGAATGATCGTGTTTCATATTTTCACTGTGTAAAATTTTTATCAATCGATTTTCTCTTTTCTAGTATCTTCAAGAATTAGCTGAAGATCGTTTTTGGGGTCCATCAATTTTATTCGTTGACGAGTATGTCGTAATTCTGAATCGGACAGATTATATAGTCACGTTCTTTTTCACTACTTAGCAAAAGTTTTGCAGATACGCTATTCATCAACTGTTTCAATAATACCAGTGAGAATCTACTTATGTCAAAAAGAAATAGATGATGTTACATTCATAATGTTTTGATATTTTCTATTTTAAAACTGATACTAATACTTAAGAATTTAATAATTTTCATCATTCCATACGTCATCTAAAACCTATTGCTAAGTATATTAAAAATTCGAAGCAAAGACGTGATTTATAAATCTATCCGCTTTATTATAGTCATAGAAATTCTACTAATTATTTCTTTTTATCATAGCACGGATATAATGCCACATAATATTATGTTTACAAGTGCTAAAACTGAAGGCTTTACATTGATGCCTGTTTATGGTAAATAGATTTTTGATGAAAAATTCGAGATTGGTTTTTTGTTTCTTTCCTAAATTGTCATTCTATTTTAGGTTTGAATGTTTACAGTATTCTAAAGCATACGACATTAGTATTAACAATACGAGCATTGAATAAAATTGAAAAGAAACTTTTACATGCATTACATTCATACGATACACAAAAAGATCAACCACCTCCGCCAGATGAACCTTAATTATGTTTGTTCGTTTTTTTTTGTTGATTTGTTAGAAGATTAAAAGAAAAAAAAANAAAAAAAAAGACGAAATATCTCGCTTGATGATGAGAGATGATTTTTTAAGATTAATAAAATGTCAATTAAATTCGACATACCGAATTCTTGTCTATCATCGCAATTAAAGGTTAGTCATAGGCTTATATTTATCTATGTGTAACATGTGTGTTCTATTTAGAATCAAAAGGATGATTCAATACGACGAACTGGTAATACTTCGAATAAGCAAATTAAAATCAGATCAATTCATTTTACGAAACTTGCTGTATTTTAGACCATCATCTTGTTGATTTATCTCATCAAGAGATAAATTCTATTGATAAATTACAGTCTGATAATGGTGAGGAAATAGATAATACTTTTGACAACTCAATATGTAATCGCGAAAGTAGACTCATGTTCAATTACGTTCTATAGAGTAGAACATTTAAAATTCAGAACTTTCTTATGGCATTATTGATATCGATCTATGTCAATCTACATAGAATTTAGTATCGATCGTCGAACAACTTTGTGTGCAACGGTCAAGAGCGACAAGACGAAATGATTACATGCAGAAGACTTTCCAACAAGTCTTAGCCGGCTTGATTTTTAGACTTATGTAAAGGTACTCGAATCGAAAATCAATATTAAATTCAAAACGAGAGCATAAAAATTGATAAACGAAGAGGATTTATGCAGATCAAGACAACGTCTAGAATGTTCTATTTAATTGTCTATCACTGATGATTATTCTAACATGGTTATCATTTAATTGATCTGTAAAAGAAAGCAGATGAAATGATCAATGCATAAGAGTCTTATTAAATCAGTAAAACGAATCATCGATCAGTTATTAATAAATAATATTCGTGAATAAATGTTAGAATTAGTAAATTTCATTACTTAACAGTTAAATAAAATAAAAAGATATGTTATAGTATCATTGTTTTTTGTGTACTCAAAAATTGAGTACATTCTAGAATCGGTCAGTGTGTCCGGCCGTTAACACGATTACTCTTTACAAATACATTCGATTGAACTGAAATTTTGTGCACAGAATTGTCTGATGACTATCTCGGTCAAGTTCGAAGATGAGAAGGATCCGGCAAGAAATGGCTGAGTTATCGAAAAAATTGTCATTTTTCACCAAACAATCCCTGAGGGGGGGTACAGAGATTTTTTCAAGAAAAACTTTTTTCTCAGAATTATCCAAAACGTATATAAATTGACTCAGTTTTTAACGCTGATTCCGAATATGATATTAGTTTTGCACCAAATCGCAGCTTTCTAACAAAACATTGGCTGAGAAAAGGACTCAAATGCACAAAACTGAATCTAGAACTAGATATATCTGAGATGACCAGTAGTTTTGGAGTTTCCCAAAAAGGTTTACCAAGATACTTCTCCCGTACACACATTCTAGAACGACTGATTTGTCTCATTCACGTTTCGAAGTACACATAAGTCCGAAGTTTTCACATTATTTTTGTCTGTTCTTCGGCTATGTGGCCACATAACAAGTACAACGTATGTATTTGTATATTTGAGTCCTACTTCAGATGTCTTCCAATCAAAGTAGATTTTCTTAGTTGAATGTTGGATTGTGAAAGTTTTCGACATAAAAATGTGTTTAACGAATGGCATTTTATATGATGCAATCGTCGATGTAGAAATTCGTGTTGAGATTTTGTGAATATGTGTACAATGGTTATGGTAAATTATCCGTGTTCAAACTTATTTTCTACATTGATGGTCACAATGGTAATATATATATATATATATATGCACATATTCAATATCTATCAAAAGATTAGTTAAGACTTTAACAAAGACTGCTTTTTCAATCAGAGATTGAACTATTGTCCATTTTAAAATATGGAGACTCGTAAGCATAATGGAAGTAGTCAAGCTTTTACCGCCCAGGGCGGTAAATTCATCAGATCATAAATAGATATGAATACTTTTGTGGAAAACTGATAACTGTGTCCTCTAGGTTAATATATTCATCAATCCACATTGTAATCAAATGTCTATTATAGTTTTGAAGTCATGTTCGTATTCCTGTTAAAATTTATTTAAAAAGTAACTATGTGTCTTCTTTTATGAAATGGATAATAGTAGGAAGTGAAAATTCAGATTGAACCAAGTGAATCAAACCTTAGAATAGACCAGCTAAAAATAAACGTGTCTTGCTAGAACAATATTATGCTTTTCTCTTTTCTAATTGATAAATTTTGTGTTTGAAACTTTTCTCACTTATTTCAATTTTTTTCAACTCTCGAAATTCACATCTAATTAGGTCTAACAAGATAACTGTAAATCTCATTCAAAGCTGCCTATCAATATCAAAACAGAAATCAACTTCTTTTCGATTCATCGTATAGATTCGAATAATCTGAACTCGCTTGAATGATTCATACATCTATAATTTTCTTAAAATACATGTAGAATACTCAGAGTATTAGAGTTTTCATTAAATACCGAAGATTAATTCTATATTTAACATTTTAGACATTCAACAGAAACAAGAAAGCATGGCTTGTCATCTTGTTCGTAATTTCGAATTGGGAACATCTGATGAAGAAACTCAATTATTAACTGACAAAATCGATCATTGGTATTTAGATATGAAAAAAAGTTTAATGGTAAAATTGTTTATCTTGTTCTATTGATTGCTTTGTTTTAAATTCTTGATTTTTGTTGTTCAAGAATGAATTCGATCGAATACGTTTACGATATCTTGACGAAGCTCAACAAATTATTTCGCATGAAAAAGAAACGTAAGTTATGATCATTAAATTTAAAAATTAATATTCTAAAATATGATTCTAGACAAATAAAAGAATATGTACAATTAAATCAAGATGTTAAAATTATGCGTGAAATTTTAATGCACTATGAACGTATAATCGATCAAAAAGATCAAATTGAACAAAATCTTTATAAAACATTAGATTTACTCTATAATAAAACTATTGTTTACTATTATTATTATGAATGGCGTATAAATTTCATTGAAAAAAGACGACAACAATCTTCATTATTATTAGCTAAGCGATTTTATGACAAAAAATTGACAAGAGTAAAGATCAATTTCTTCTTGTTATACTTAAATTTCTAGCATTGTCCTATTAGAAAATATTCACCAATTGGAAACGTACGATTGAACGAAATTGGAAAGAAGATTTTGCATTAACATGTGAGAAAAGATCGAAATGTATTATTCGTGAATCAAAAAATCAATATGAAATAAAATATAAACAATTAAAATTACAATTATTATATGCCAACGAAGAAATCAATCGATTAAAACAAAATGAAAATCAACCGAATGAATTTCTAAGAAAAGCTTTTATGCGTGGTATTTTTGCATTGAATATGGAAGCTATGTCTGTCTTATTTAAAGATGGACATGAATTAGATATAACTTAATTTATTTTCTCTTATTTCTTTTGTTACTTTTTCAATAGTGATATTGCCTTCGTCAGATTTTATTCTAGTTTTATGTTTTTAAACATCTAAATAAACACACATACACATATTTTCCTATACGGCTTCTTTTCGATATAGAATACGATAGGGCAACGGCATGATAATGATACTAGTAGGAGGTATCGACTATTTATCTTCTTCTTCCATCCTGCTGATTTCTTACTGTTTTTTCTCTGAATCATCAGCAATGCTCTTTTTTTACTAGAATGAATCACATACCGGAAAGGTTCTTCATTTAGCATTTATCGAATACTGTTTTTTTTTGTAGATCGCTAATTATAGAAACTAGAAATTAAACTCTCGGGATCATGGTAGTAACAATGAATGATCATTTGATGAATATTTTATCTTAGTAGACTCAACGATCAATTCTAATGAAGAAAATACTTCGAAATATTCATCATACATGTCCGACAAATGTTTAAAAACAATATTTTCCAAGTAGATTGTATCCTATGCGTGACGAACGTTCTATCCATGTAAGGTTCATTTCTAACAACAGATAAATATCAAATCATCATATACATATATACTAAATGTAAAACAGTTAATAAATATATAGAATCGTTTTTAAATACATTTCATTCATAGTAGTTCATGATCTCTGTGTTCCGTTGTGTTTGAAAATATTTCATAACCTATATGAACATGAAGCTTGTGTTTAGTGACTTTTAATCATCTTTGTTTCTAGATTCAGATCGATAAATTGAGTTCGACTGTGTCAAAAAAAGGATGAACATTGAAAGAGGTGTATACAATCTGGAACATATTCTATTAATTTCCTGTTAGGAAGTAATTTTACAGCATCGACAAAAACCCGGAACATGACTTCCGTAACACGTCAGTATATAGAATTCTGTTATATCTCTTGATGAGCAACGTGGAATTTCCATGATTTTTTGAATGACTACTACGAAAAAACTCTAAATTTATCTATACTATTTAATGATGTTCAAGACTCGATTCCTTTTTATCTTCTCCCCGATGATGATATCAATCAATTGTAGTTGGTACTGATTCAGAGAAAATGTGCTAGAATTTATTAATTGTCTGTCAAATATTCTTCGGCAACTATTTTTGTTTTTCAAACAAGTCTACACATGTTGATCTCGAATATATTTATCAGTAATCAATATGTGAATAAAGGATATTCGAATTAGACATTTATGTTTTGTTCGTCGGCATTTGCTGTTCGATTTCTTCTTTTTCCTCACTGAATTAACTCAGATGAAAATGAACCAATTAATTCAATCCAAAGAATAGAAAATATAACTTAATGAAATAAAAATGAAAGACATACAACGCTCAGTCTAACAGAGATACCTTTTCAGCAACAAATCTCATTCATACATAAAGCTGATAGTTACTAGAAAATCCTAAACGTTTCAGTTCATACGAATATGTGTAGGAGTTTGTTGCTTGTTGTAGAACATGGACCATTTTTAGAAGTACAAGACCCTTAAAGAAGTGAATTTTTTAGCGTTTTCTAGGGATTGTGATAGTAGGCTATGGACGAAATTTCTTGATCTAGAAGGTAGCAACAGTCACCTAAACAGTGATAACTCAGCTGCATCGGCATAGACCAGCAAATAAGATTAGGATTGCGTTTATGATTTGATAAATTCAATTCGTGTTACTATACGAATTTCTGAAAGAAGGGGTCCTCTATTTCGATAGCGTAAGTATGTTAAAATTATCGATCGCCGATAATACCATAGCTGTAGCTATGGTATAAAACAAAACGAAGTATTATACGTTTGCATTTGAGTTGTAGATCTTGATGAAAGAATATATTCGGTAGAAACCTTTAATTTTATTTTTCATCAATATGAAATATTTCTCTTCAATAATACACTACGAATAAGAGAAAGTGATCAATATAACATTGTCTTTAAATATAAATAAAATATTAATCGTAAATTCTTGAAAATATTTTATTCAAACGGGTACTACATCAGGTTGTCGATCACGTTTTTGTTTTTGTTCATTTTTAACGAATTGTTTAAGTTGCTCCATAATATGATTTTGATATTCTTCAGGTATATCGATTTTTCCCGTTGCCATATAATACAAATCCCAATCATTCGATGGCGTATTTATTAATTTATCGTACAAATCAAGATCGACAGGATTCATTTTCGATAGATGAATCGAAGCAAAATTACTTAGTAAAAGATCATTTTCTAACATACCACGTTTTCGACTTTGATAAAGAAGACGACGACGTTTAATATCGATTGGTTCATTTTTCGGTTGAATCCAAATTGGTAATTTTTCTGTAGTTGCTTCCAAATGTGATTGACGAACATAGGGAATGAGAAATGAACGGCTTAGACGAGTCGTTAAATAACATGTACGAAGAAAATTCATATCTAAAGGTCGCTATAAATTACTGATTAGCTACTATGATGACTTTCATACAAAAATAAATATTTATCTGTTCGTTTTTTAGATTTAAAACAAATACTAAGAGAAAAGAAAAAGAACACACACAAATCACATTTTTCTATAGGAAACTAACGATAAAACAACTCTGAAAACATAATTATGCATATTAGCAATAAATTAAGCATCATCTTTGTCTGTCACTTTATTTTTACTCGTAGAAGTATCACGAAAGAGTAATGGGAACATTCCTATTTAGAATAAAGAATTTAGATAATAATGATAATATGAATATTTTTCTACCTAGTAAACAACCTGTTCAAAAGAAAAATAAAGATATATTAAATTCATCGAACCATATCATTTATACATACCAACAAAAATACAGATGAGTTTCGACTAAAAAAAATAGCAAAATCATTGTTTATGTGGATCTCTATAGAACGAAGAAATTTTACCATCAATTGAGTTACTTGTACGGATTTGTGTCCCCATTGTTCAGCCGATAATTTCGGCGGTTTTACTCCGAATGCACCTAAAAACCGTCCACATGTTCGTTCGATGCGATCAGCAAGTCTAGACAAATAGAATCATATAACGTGAAGGCTCGTGCAAAAATAAATATCAATTTCTATAAAACACTTACCCAATGCCCATGACATCACTGACAGCATTTCCCAAAGCAGCAGCTGTACAAAATTTATTCATCTATTTGTTCTCTTTTTAAATTTTATTTCAATTACCTGCCATAGTAGACAGGCAAAAGGCAACACCAAAAAATGCTTCAATTGTTTCACCCTAAAATGAAAAGCAAATTTAGCACATGCTCTTACCATGAGAGAAAAGTTTGCTCCTACGGCAACGAGCATGACAAAATTATCAACAAAACCAAAGCCAATATACGGTAGTCCAGTTTCAAGAAAAACTAAAGAAAACAGCTTCGAAAATCAGACTGAAAAAATTCTTTTACCAACAGCTAATTGTGACTGAAGAATTGGCATGGTACTGTTTGTTGTTGTACCTATTGTTGTTGATGATGATGGTTTTTCGATTTGTACTAATTCTTTAGAAAGAATTCGTCGATGTTCTTCAAGGCATAAATTCGAATTACTTTTTAAGGCAGTTCATTTTTCACTAACCTGGTTCGAGTGAAAGTAAGAATTCTCGTGCTATTTCATGTATATCACCAGGGCTTTCAGTTTTCGTATAGTGGGCGTGAGTTGATAGCGGTGCCGATTGTTTAAGGTGATCTTTGGAAAAGAGGAATCGAGCAATTTTCATGGAGAACCGAGACGCTGATCGATGTGATTGTTGTGCTACATTGTCTAGCGTTGGTATTGTGGAAAAAGATGAACGTAGGAATATTCTTTGAAACGGAACAGTTCGTAAACACCAACTAGTATAGAGAGATCTTGGAAAAGCCATTCAAATGATGATGCTTAAATAATTGCCATTCCTTATCATACTA
The DNA here is from genome assembly GCA_900239685.1 of Rotaria macrura. Classification (NCBI taxonomy): domain Eukaryota; kingdom Metazoa; phylum Rotifera; class Eurotatoria; order Philodinida; family Philodinidae; genus Rotaria; species Rotaria macrura. The sequence continues at coordinate 31,400 of OENT01000764.1, read as the reverse complement.
TTTTGTATGGAGCTTGGTTGAAATCGATCAATAACTAACCAGTCGATGGTTAACATTTATCCATTTGAAGAAAAACAAAGATAGATGTCAGTAGGGCACACAATTGAATATTCATATGATAAACATTGTAACGGATCGAATTAATAATAAGTTTCTTGCTATTGAAATGATAATTATTGTTATGTGAATGTAATTGATGGAGTCACGAATACGGAAGCCGAGTCAAGATGCATGTTTCCTATATTCAAATAGCATCATTCTTCGCCACTTCTATAATTTGCTCCCAACCATTCCCCTATAACATACAACATTTTAAAGAAACAAAAGTCGTACGAAAAAATGTGAAAGCTACTAAGATAAAAAACAACCAAAAATTATGAACCATTAATGTTTAATCACCAAACTTCTTATCAGTAGATACTGAAATCGCACACCGAAGCATGTAGTCAAATTTTTCTTTCCATCAGCCTAATACTCGCATTTTAATACACAGGGTATGGGTATTGGAGTTGAGGTAGACTCTGAATTTGGGAAGATCTAGATCCTAATACTCACACATCCGCCAATATCTATCATGGAATGTTGCGACTAGTTTTGTTTCTCTAAAAATTCTAGAGAAATAGACAGATAGATTTTCAGTACGATAACTATTATGTGCCGTGAAAACTTCTTTTGAAGAAAATTATCTCAAAAAAGTATGAACAATGAAACATACGATTGTGTTTCTTTTTGATATCAACATGAATTGGTGAATTTTGCACTTACGAAATGAAACATGAGAATCTGTTCATCTGTACAATTTAGTAGAACAGATTGCACTATATATATATATATCATCTGGTATAAAGAACACTACTAATGTTGCCATCTTTGAAATGAATCAAGAATAGAGAGAGGTAAGGCGATGCGGTTTTCATCGTCCAAGAGGAAAAACCCAGAATCAGTAAAGTATATCGAAATATGATTGGTTAGAAATTGACAACTAAGAACAAATATTATTATCCAACTAAGCAAACTAAATTAATCCCGCTTTCCAGGTGATCAAAGTCTATCAGCGGACATTATAAATCTTAGGAAAACCTGCAAGACAGTTGAAGTTTTACATGGAAAAGAGAATAACTCTACAATATCCTTCTTGAATTTTTTTGCCAAGAACTCAGCTAATCAGTCAAATGAGTACCAATCCAATTTAGGTATATTTTGATAGCTCCACGTTTTCCTTATTGAATGATAAAAATCACCGATCTCTGGTTCTTTAGGTTCTTATTTTATTCAAAACATGATCACGCTCGTTCGGTAATTTTTGGATACATGATAGGAAACGTTTTCAGCAGTTCTATGAATGATTGGAACAGTAGCTTGCGGCATAATTTATTCGCAGTCGTATGGATGTGGGTACGGATTTTGATCTCTTCGAAAAACACATCTACACCTACATCGGCATAAAAAAAACCATACTCGAGCAACATCAAGACACCCACACCCTAACATCCATAATCAGCCACACATTCAAAAAAAGACACGTAAACACATTTCGGTACCCACAGTCACTTCCAAACGCATCCCCACGCGACCACCCATACCCACGAGCTGGCCCATAGACACAAGCACCTTGTTAAAATATTCTCGCTTTCTACTGTCGTACCTTGGCCTCATTCCTTTATGAAAAACTAAAATGTGGAAAGAAATACAGTATACTATGGGCTTCACATGGAATGGCGGGATGCAGTTGATAGTACTTTGACATTCATAGCGAAGGTAATAGGTACACTAGTAAATGATACTGATTCTTCGATTTCCTCAATGAGTGTTTTTTCTGATTCGGAATTCGTGTATCAGTATCTGAGGTTGAAAATGATCGTATGTACACGTTTTCGTTTGAGAAGGCAACGATTAATATCGTCAAAAACAATGAAATGTCTATTAAAATCTTGTGCTTATCTTTAGCGTCTATCAATCATTTAACATTAGAAAAAATTTATCCAATAAGCTTTTCCCTTTGTTCATTCATAAAAACCAGCGAAAACAACATATCCTCTAATCTCTTTCATTTTTCAAGTACGTTCGAAAATCTGACGTGTAGTCGCAAAGAACGATTCATATCTGAAAAAGAAATGACGGAAGTAACCTGAAATCTACTCGATGATTTGGCCCAAGGAGTTGATGACACTGTTATTTTTTACATTGAAGAAAGAAATAAAATTACTTCGCCCCACTATTTTTGCATATATATATATATATAATTATATTAGTTACTGCAAAAATATACTTCATATTGAATTTCATTTTTACTTCCTTCATCTATTCAAATACATCGGTAAATGCAAGTGCAACAGTCCGTAAGCGAGAAACCTTAGTAAACGATTGCGTCGCTTGTTCCTTTTCATTTTGGTTATTTTCTGGGATAAGATTTATTTGCCTCGAACTTGATGACCAATTTTGTAACCAGAGCTTGCTTTCTTACTTTCTTTTAGAATGAATAGATTTATTATCGTTTTTATTGCAGCAGCAATAGTAATACTTTTACATTGTGGTGATGATCGAATGATGACTGATGCAGCACCAGCTGGAGAAGCTAGAACATGTTCGTCATGTTTATGCTGGAGTAGTGGATGGGGTGGCTGTAATGATGGAGGTTGTGGAAGAAGCGGTGGTTATTGCGTTAATTTTGGTCGTCCACCAAATAACAAATGTCAATGTATTCCGATTGGAAAATAAAAAATCTACTATTAATATTAAGTATTGCTACTGTGATGAGTAAACAATTAAATTTTGTATACACATCATTTTAACCTAGATAGATGGAACCAAACAATGATTATTGAAAGTTATAAAATTCTTTTGCAATGCTGTAAAAGAAAAAAAAGTACATCATCGAAAAATAAAGATTTACATGAACTTTATCTTTGATTTCTGCTGATATGAGTTTGTAGCATTACTAACAGTAGTGGAAGAACTCCTTCTCTTACTACTACTCTCTTACACTGGTAAACTCACAAACGTTGACTGGTGAGATGGGTGTGTGTGTGGGATGTTGGTGGATGTTCTTGTGGTCTGGTGTGTAAGGATTTGTGCATGAATCTCGTATCAAGTAACATTCACGGCGGGATTCCGTACCCACATTCACGACACCTGTACATCCATAAACCAACATCCACACCCCATAGAGAAGATTTTATTTTTAACGAAATAAGTAGGCCCATACGATTCTTTTAATGGCATTATGCTGAGGTGATACTTGAGAGCTCTTTTCTGTGATCACATGCTCCTAACAATAAAATTTAATCGGCGCAATCGTTACATACTGGATCAACACAGATACTTAAAACCGAAGTAATTGTACCAAAATGAAAGATAAAGAGTACAGATGAAAAAATTCAATAAGAGTGATGCTGGACAACAGTGGAATTTAACGCAGCACTTTTCAAGGAATCAATCATTGATTGGTTTTGCTTGTTTCTTCGAATTTTGATCGGCGTGTAAGACGCATCATGAAGATATTGATACTGGAACTGTTATTTTGTCATAGAGTCGACTATCGATGATTAGCGAAGTACGAAGCTCCAGCAGAAGGATTGTCATTTTGTCTTTTCCAAAAGAAAAACATTTTAGATCGTTCAATAGATGATCCATGTGTTTCAAATGGATAATGTATTGAAAATATAGATGACCGATGGATTTATCAATATATATTTTGGTGGGAATGGAAGATTATATCCGATAAGCGCATATCTGTCAACCATTCGTTTTTGAGTAAAGTTTTCTTTTTCTTGTTCGAGGCAAATAGTGAACAGCAAGAGGATGTGGGTGTTGTCGAAGAGAAAAGCGCGATAAATAGAATTGATGCGGTTTTTGACCATCAGTATCGGTAATACCAGAAAAAATTCAGAACGAACCAGTCTTTAAACAGTACAAAAAATTTATGGAATTATTTATAAGAAACGTGTTTTCATTTTTCACGTGTAATATATTTTCGTGAGATTCACACGAAATTTCATTATATATTCAGTTATCAGTGTGCGACTATGATAAGAGCTAATAAGAACGTTGCACGTGTCTCTGTAAGAATAATAAGAAAGTAGAAAAGTTAGTCCCCAAATCCCGGTAGACCAGCTGGTTCCCGGGATCAATTCCAACCAAAATCCACTCTCTCACAGGTACCAGTTACAAGTCTTTCTTTCATGAGCAACACTACTAGAAACCTTGGAAAGATTGTGAAAGCATAGAATAAAAAACTTTCTAGAGACATTAGACATCATTCTGCTGCAAAAAAATTGACTTTGTAGTGATCAATTTATGACTCCGCCAACTATAATAGCAGAAGGTTAGTCATAACTTTCTTAACATAGAGTGAACATTTCTGCGTCGATCTATATATGTTTGATAATAGCATTAAGCAGTCTCTAGTGCATAAGAATCATACTAACATAAGCAAGGTCGAATTCGTTTCAATTTTTCGATTGTTCCTAATCATGCCGTTGTGAGTATTTTTCTCTTTTGTACATCTCATTCTTAAGCCCAAAGGGAATGTTTTTCAGAGTTAAACTGGATTTTGTGAACAAGATTTCAAAAACGATGAACCTCATTTGTACCCAGAGTAGCACTAGTTCATGCACTTCAACGGTCAGGACCTAGTGGTTTACATTTTAGTTACGAATAAAGACAATTCTGTTCATAAAATTCAGTTCAACTCTGAAAAACACTCCCTTTGACGTAAGTATGCCACGGGGCATCAGTGCATGGACAGCCTTGTGGATGATACAATGGCAAGGGGCGTTTCACTTCTGCATACACTGGAGGTGGACGTCCACCAACTCTATGCACCATCCCATTTGATAGACGGCACCTTCCTATTCCTCCTCCTTCTCTTATCTCTATTTTTCTCTCGTCATCACTTTTCTCTATTTCACTCTCTTCTTTTCATTCTTTCGCTTGATCACTATATTCTTGCTCTTCTGTTCTTAAAGACAGTTTTCTCTCTCTCTGAAAATAGGAGGAGAAGAAAATAGAACGAAGGGAGAGCAGAGAGTAGTGGTAGTAGTTTCTTTTTTGAGTTGTTATAGTTTGAACGAGCGAGAAGTAGCTTGTGTGTGTGTTGCCTTCAATAAAAGAACTGTAACTCACGTATAAGAAAAAGGAGTGGACTTCTCCTCTCATTATTCCTTTCTCGTCTCATTTTCATTTCACTCTTCCAGGTTCTATTATCCCCTCTTTTTCATTACAATAAGAATGAGATATGCCGAAGCGAAAAATATTTCCAACGATAAAATTGAAAAGAATTCGACTCTACTCGTGTTATTGTGATTCTTATGTACATAGCTCCCTTTCATCAAGTTGGTGGAGTCATAAATCGATTACTAAAACCTCAAGTGTTTTATGGCAAAATTATGACATCTGAGTCTATTTATTAGTGTTAAATAACATAGTTTTAGCATTGATTTTCATGAGTAAAGGCGTGCATAAATTAATAAACATATTCACAAAATAGAAAATCGCAGTTGAATGATTACAGGGATGTGAATCGTTCGAATTTTGATTTTGTCAAAGACAATGTTTTTGAAAAACGAAATTCCCAGTGTTTTTCGACCACGAAATACTTTCTTTTGACACAATAGAAAATTTCTTTTTGGTGATGGAGAAGCGAGAGAAAGATGCACTGAGATTTAGTACAATTAATCCTGGAACATCCATTCTCATGCGTCGTTTCAAATTTGTTCTTAGAACAGTCTATCATACAGTTGTAGGAAAATACAATCAATCATTTAATCTTGACCAATTCTAGAATGAATGCTAGCCGAAATGATGAACAAATATTGGCGGAATCGCTGGGTAACGTAAAAGCTTACTCCCATCCACAAGACTCCAAACTTAACTCGGAATTCACTCAAATTTTGCCCTCATCTAATAATTATGTTCCTGATTCATATAATCAAGTCCGAACATCATTTGACAATGACGGTGTAAATTCAGAAATGCAAGTGTACATTCTGTCAGTGGGTACTATAAAGAGAGACTTGGCGGGTGTGTCAAAATCAATTCAAACTCAAGCCTCACACAAATGTATACTTAATGAGAATATCAAAGTCATCGATGGCATCGATTGTCTCTCAATTCTGATTGATCATCATATCAAACATGAGGTCCTGCTACACGACGGCCTTTCTCAGACGCAACAATGGGGTCAAATACATAACTTTTACGTGAAAGTAATGGGTTCACAATGCATTGCATACGGTGTGGCTGCTCTTCTTGGTTCAATGTTTCAGCAACATGCTATTGGAATTTATCATCCTTTCACCAATGACGAACGACAAATCTTGAATTCAAAGATAGCTCAGCGATTACCGGACAATTTTCATCAGTATTTCACCATTCACTCGGCTAATCCTATTTCACGTGACAAAACATTAAAGATAATTGAGAATGTTTGCGAGCGTTTCACGGAATTGTCCGGACAGCTTGATACGACAGGACAGTTAATCGAATTTCACGATTTCGATTCTACATTCAAGGGCACAAGCACCCAAATCGAAGACTCTTTAAAAGAAAATTTTCAACAAGTGTTTCGAGTTGAAACACAATTCGCAAAGAGTACTGTATTGGTAAAATACGATTACCAGCAAGCACTCAATGCATCGGGTCTCAAAACCAGTGGGATAATCAATTGAAAGAAATTCGATAAGAAACAATAACTTATTTTAGTCAGAAAGATTTGCTTCTTGATAATTACACACAATTAAATAAAATGCGTCACGTTTATGTGTCTGACGTTGGTTTTCGTGCTGTTATTTTCAGCATTGAAAAATGTTGTAGTTAGAATCTGTTGGGTTCTGTCTGTTGAATCTGATTCGTCGTTTTGTTATGCGTACAACTAGCTGTACATGAAGTGGTCGCACAGTAATCGGACCAACTCATAACCAGTCAGATATCAAGATATAGCTTGCTTGAGTTATTCAGATTAGGAATAACTAAATTGGGATAAGTTGAAAAAGTGCGCATAACATGCTTTTACCGTAAAAATGATAAATGCGCTCTATTAGAAGTTCGAATCGCGCTTCCAACATGTGTCGTATTCTTGATAAGAAAAATATGTCGCAACAAATGCCTCGTGTCGTATTTTAATGTTTCGCAAATTACGACACATGCAACGAATTTTAATCGTAATGTGAACTCATATCTTTCCTCCTTTTTTGACTCAGTAACATTTTCTGTTCCATCATTGTATGCTTTTCTTTCTTCATTTTTCGTTTTCTTTCGATTCTTTTCTAATGTCAACACTACTGTTGCCATGTGCACAAAGCAACAGTAGGAAATAAACGCCAATACTGATTGAAGAGCGATAATACAGAAAAAAAATGGTCGGATCTTGGTTTTGTATGAGTGCTACGTTGTTACTCACTCATAAGAGAAGCAACTAGACTCCCACCAATTTTTAATTGCTGGTGAGATTACAACGTATAGCGAATCCTTTAAGGATTTATGAACCTAGTAAACGATTGTATGAGCTCCTTGATACTCTCTTCACAATCAATCTTTGAGATTCATCAACTTGTGATTAAACCCTTTTAACAGAGCATGTGGTAGATTTTAGGACATCCTGGACAACGATAGAATTGAGATCTTTACACTGTAAACTTTCATAAAACCTTTTGAAACTTTTCTGTTCTACGGTTTTTTTATAGCAAAGAGAGAGAATGTTGTAACCAAAATCGGATTGACTAACGATTATTTTCTTTGATAAGGTTCTGCAATCTTATATCACTTTTTGATGTGTGTGAAGAAATTTAGTAGTTGCGTCATATGTTGGACTTTTCTGCTTCTTCTCTTTGCTCTTATCATTCAACATAACGTGCACCTTTGCTTTCACTTTCGAAAAGACTAGAAAAAACCCAATGTGCATGCGTCAACAACATTGTCTACTGTCTATAAAATTTTACTCGCACACTCTCTTGCCAATTATTGTATGCCATTCGTCACAAGCAAAAATTCGGTTTGTTTGTCTGTCGCAGAAAAAAAAAGATTTCTTCATTCGAATCGTATAATCTTTATTGCTCGCCTTCAGCACACGCAGAGAAAAGAGTATCGTCAGTTTTTATTTTATTTTATTCATAAAATTCAAACTAAAACGTACACAGTGAACTTTCACTTCGTCTACTTCTCATAGCCCCATCAAAGAAAAAAAATAAAAATTTACCATTTCGCATATTTATTTTTAGCTTCCGTATCTTTCTTGGATTTAAACATATATTTTCCAAATAGTTGGAAAGCCATTCGCCTATGCAATATACCTAAAAAATGTTGATCGAGAACTTGTATTTTTTCAGCTGCATCGTTTTATTCAATAATATTTTTTTTTCATGTGAAAAACGATCTCAAAGAGATTTTCAAATAAGTAGGGTCGAAATTCGAACTCATTCGCCAGAAATAGATAATGTCAAGTATGTTCTGAATTTATCACAGATCGTAATAAATGCTTTCCAAGGAATATACGTACATGATTATTTATTACTGGAGGCTTAATGCAATAAATATTTTAAGCATAACCTCGTTGTACTCTATATTGTAAATTGAACGAATAAGAAGAAATAATTTCAAATAAACGGATATCCATCATTTTTTCGGAGATCTGTTGTAAAAGCTACACTGTAAGTCACACAGTTTGACTGCGGAAGGATTGTGATAATAGCTTTCAGCATAAAACTCCGTCTCTATCCGAAAAGTCTACTGGTAGATCTATAGACATATAACATCATGATTGTATTCATTAAGAGATAATTAAGAGAAGATAGCAGGAGTACCTAAGTCTCATCAGGCTTTCCTTGTATCCACTGACGTCTACCATAAACATGCCAGGATTCAGTTAGTTGATTTAGATGTTGGAAATAATCATAAAAGCAAGGGAACCGAAAATACTCATCGAATACGCATATAAAATTAAAAGTATAGAAGAAATAAATCAATATTACCCATATAAAGAAATAAGGGCAGAAATCAGATTAAAATAGATTGAAAATCCATTATAATCAAAAGTAATAAAAAAAACATCGTTTCATCGATTATGCCGATTGTTTTCGATTATAATGAATTAAAAATCGTTCAGAAGATATCGATTTTCCTTTCAGACTTATCACAAACAGTTCAATCAATTTTCTTGGCTTTGCATTAACTATAATCAGTTTTGTTCATGAATTTTTTAATCCATTATAAGCGAAAATGACCGCCATAAGCGATGATACGTGATTTTATTTCTGGATTATTTTTCATTATTATCGATATTCAATCAATTGTAATCGATCTCAATCTGATTTCTATCCAAGTTTTTTACACGGGTAGTATCCAGAGATATTTTCCGAAGCATTGATAATTTTATTGTAATAATAGAATCAAAAAATCTGAATCTTGTGGTTGCAATTGAGTCTTTGCGGTATAGCACTAGCACAAGATTAAAATATCGGGAAGGTAGCAGAAGAAAAAGCAAACCCGCATACTTTTACAAAACCCACAAGTCAATGCAGAAGTTCGCCACATATGTCTTCATACGCAATCTCAACTGAGGTTAAACTCTAGTAAATTTTGAGGTAGATCGACTAGTTTTGACGGTAAAGAATGGTTTACACTCGTTTATGACGCATAAAAAATGTTTCAATTCATTTCTCTGAAATTTTCGATAAAATAAAATTTAAGAAAGTAGCATGTGTGCGGCATCTACAAGCAATGTTCAACAGCGAAAGATTGCTTTGGCTATTGGCAACAACAATTACAAGGAATCATCATTGAAAAACTGTGTTAATGATGCCCAAGATTTGAGCCAAGTCCTGATAACTATCGGATTCTCCGTGGCTACAAGAACAGATCTCACCTGCGAAGGTATGGGAAATGGAATCGAAGATTTCGCAGACAAAATTCAAGCAGGTGATTTAGTCGTGTTCTTTTACTCAGGCCATGGTATTCAAAGTGGTGATCAAAACTACTTAATTCCTTGTGATGATGTTCGCATTCGAACACAAAATGATTTGAAATATCGTGCTATCAATGTGCAAAGGTGTATGGAACTGATGTCGAACCGGCATCCTTTTGTGATTGTGGTGTTGCTCGATTGTAGCCGTATTTATCAGCTGCCAAACGCCCCGAAGACTAAATCGCCGGGTTCATCACTAGAAGGCTTGAAAGCAATGACAGTAAAGGCGGGTATGCTGATTGCCTTTGCATGTGCTCCGGGAGGAGTAACTTTAGATGACGCCCCGAATGAGCGAAATGGCTTATTTACTTATCATCTACTAAACAACATTACTCGACCAGGTGAAGATATCATGACACTACTGACTAATGTGACCAATGGCGTGTCCATGGATTCAGGAGGGAGACAAATACCTCACGTAACATCTGCTTTAACGAAGCGGATTTATTTGACATCACCTGAGGAAAACACCATTCGATCAAGTGAAGGTAAAGATCGAGATTCCAACGAATGAAATTAAAACAACTATTTTTCTTACACTACAATGTTGCCTATATTGCATGAGGAGAATATTATTCAATGCCTATTGCAAATCGACTGCTTAGATACAGTGTTCTGATGTAGTTTTGTAGAGACTTGAAAGTTTAATCTTCTGAAACTAAACACAAATGCATACAATGCGAGCTGGTCTAGAAAGAAAGGGCCCTCGTAAAAAAGAACAAAAAACAATTCTGTTTGACAGATCGAAATATGAAAAAATATTGTGTTTCCCGACAATCGATCATCGTTAGAAAAGAATTATTGTATTTGAGAGATTTTATACTTTCTTTAATTTTTATTAATACATGGCAGCTAAAGAAGAAGCGAGTTCCACATTTTAGTTGCCAGAAGGGGTTTTACTGATACTATTTTTATATACTAATAATCACAAAAAATTGATTTTAATTACATTTTTCCTGATTTTTAATATTGGTGTGCGGCTATTACCTGAGACATTGTCCTAAATACTGAGCAAAGATTCATTGCCAATGGCAAGTGATTTCAAAGCTTGCTATGTATGTTGAATGTCTACCGCGCACTAAAAGTGATGAACTTGATTATCAAGCATAGTATTTATCGTGTTATTTTTTTAGCCTTGCCAGCAGACTGTGAAACATGGGATGTCAACTGTGTTTGCCGTTGGGTTCAATCACTAAAACATATTAATAAAGATTATGCAGCTAGTTTTCGTTCACATGGTGTTAACGGTGATATACTTATCACAACAGTGGATGATGAAATTTTACGAGATTTAGGCGTATCAACAGTTTTACACAGAAAATTATTTCTCAAAGCAATTGGTGAACTAAAAAGTAAATCTTCGTCATGTACTGATTTATCACCAATAAGCGATGAATTACATAAACTTTATTATCAAGAATTTGAAGGTGATTTTACTCCATTATTGTCTGGTTCTGAAATGAACGACACGAGTACTTATCCAAATGTATCAGCTTGTCAATTAACAAATGAAAAACATCGTACAATCATTACTCATATCTACAACTGGCTTGGTGTATTACCTAATACATGTAAAATTGACAAAATAGAATTTGTTTTTAATCCTGGTAGGTATCGAATGTTTCTTGGGCAATTAGAAGCAATTGAAAGCCGCCAAAACCAGCCTGCATTTCAACAAAAATTAAATGAAGAAACTAGTTCTCGTGACCGCGAGGATGTTTTAAAACGCCTTAACACATTGTGCCAACAAGTTTCGCACAATCGCCTTGCACGTATTGTGCGCATGTGGTATGGATGCAAACGTAGTAATTTATCTCACTTGCTCTCCGATGGTTTTGCTGCACTCGGGACACTGGATGATGGTTGGTATGGTAAAGCGATATATTTAACATCGTCGGGTAAGTATGCGACACGTTATTGTGGTTCAAATGGTGGATGTTTGATTATGTGCTATGTTTTACTGTTAAATCCGTTTCCCGTTGTTTCATCGGATGCACCTCAGAACACATCACCTACAAAGTTTAGGTTCTATGGAAAAGGGAACTATCGAAATTATCAATGTCACTATGTACCTGTTGTGCCTATTGGTGGGTCAGATACGATGGACTATCGCCCACCAATAACTGGTATTGATAGTGCAGTGTATGATGAATTGGCTGTCTTTCAAGAAGCCAGTATTCTGCCACAAGTAGTCGTACATTTCAAATGAAACTTTTTCAAAGTGAATTAACAGCCGGACTTGATGACTAACTATTCACGATTAAAGAGATCTTGTGAAATTTCAAGTTACTACCAGTTTTTGCTAACAATTCGACCACACAGGTTTATAGAATTTTTCAAGAAAATTTTGGCAAAGATCAGTACTACATATAATAGAGATTTAACTCTAGACATAATTTATGAATTCTAAATTCGAATAAAGGCTTTGTTGTATGCATATGCGTACCTATGGATATCAACGTGGGCCTAGTAAGGGAGGGTGTGAATTTTCGTGTGGCTCGATCGAGTATCCACACATCATGGCACATCAATATCAGCATCCTAACCCACTAGCGCACGCAGCCACATAACGCGTACACCTCCACCCACAGTGAAACCAACAACCGCAGTCATAGCCACACCCACACCACAAAATAGAGTTACCATAAATTTCATAATGGGCAAGAGATTCTACTATTTATTCATCAGAAAACAATCTTCTAGGTCAGCTGGATTGTTAAATTATCAATAATAGCGAGAGAATGTTTTTGTCAGCCCTATGTAATTCATCGAGTTATTTAACCTTCGTCAGCAGCTTGTGCTATTTTTTCTGTTTCATCATCGTTGTTAGTATTTGATTGTGATGGGTTCAATCTAGCCAATGCCTCATCTATCATATTGAGGTAATCTTTTCTTTCGATATGATCAAGTTGAGTAGCTCGCATAAAAAATCGTCGAGCCCATCCAAGATACTTAATCGAACTTGTTGGATTTGAATTTTCGTCGTCACTTTTAACTAAATAATGTATGCCAATATCTGCTAATACCCTCCCATACAGGCCTGTTTCGTCATCATATACTTCAAGATCACATGAATATTCATTCGTCCATTCATGTAAATATATTCGACCACAGAAGACATAAATATAACGAGATAACTTTTTATGTATCTTAGGTACAATCTCAGCACCCATTTGTCCAGATACAATTAAAAACACTTGTTTGTTTGCCTTCATATTATCATCAATAAAATTTATACACGTCTCTACATCTGTAAACATTTTCAATACATTTTTAATCAAAAAATTCCATTGTTCATCATTCATATTAGGATCACCGCTAAATATAAAATTGTTGATATCATGAAAACGTTCGTTCGACGGTACACAATCTAGATTAGCAATAGTGGCCAAATCTTTTTTACTAGATCGATTGTTTTGACTGACACCCATATTACTGTCTAGCCAACAAATAATATGATGAGGCTCTATTTCAGTAACATTTGGTGTTGCCATTTTGACTGATCAAAATCTAAAATGGATCCTGAGGAATTATTGTTTAATTTAATTAGGATAACTATTCTTCAGAAATCAAGGTGAGTTATTAAGATTTTTCCGTAATATTTTTATCAATAATTTCTCATGATTAGTTAGATTATCTAATTCATAATTAATGCTTAAAATTGCATCGGTATGTTTTTTATGATACCACCATTTAATCAATCATTTTATATAGACAGCATCTCTTCAGACAGACCGAAATTCTATAATCCTCATATTTTATGCTAATCCAATTATTTTTATCTATATGAATTATTGATAACTGAAAATTAGTAGTTTTCACAACATCGATTATGAGTTAATAACGTTTTCATTGTTAGTATTCTGCCACTACTAATTTGTCTCGGTCTTAACAGTCATATTACTCGAATATTTACCGTTTTCTTACGAGAAGAGAAGAATTATTTTGAAATACATTCTGAATTAGAATTTACTAAGGTTACTAATACTAAATACCATGTGTAAGTATAGCAACGTTATAAGTTATTTTTTGGTTGCTATTTTTTAATGCTGAACTAATAAATTGCATTTTCCTTTGGTTTGATGTAATAAAAAGAATAGTCCCTCTATTTCAAAGTGGAAAAATTCAACCGCAACGAATGCAACGGAAGTAAATAATCTTAACGGAAGATCTCGCTTTCTAAACCAAATAACTGTTGTTTCATTCTTTGACCTTTCATTCGAACAAAGCAATCAAAAATACTGAAACTTTCAGATTTTTAATAGATCTATACTGGTAGAACCAAAGTTCTCATAAGCCTAAAATTCCAGAATCCCTGCTTCTCACAGATACTGGGCACCAAACTACTCAAAAATGAACTTATGTATCAGAGTGCGAAACGAATGACAAAAGTGCCATTCGGATTCGATTCGATTCGCTGGAACCTATATTCAGTTCGATTCGATTCGTCGGATTCTAAAAAAACGCAAATTCTATTCGACTCGATTCGAGTAATTTTTAAAAATTTTATTCGATTCGATTCGGCTCGTATTCTATTAAAAAACAAAGAATTATTCTGTTTGAAATGACTTTTAAATGAGTTTGATCTTCAAGTAATTCAATCCGTAGACTAGTTGTCGAATATTTGCAAATCGATGACGATGATCTACGAGCAGTGTTCTTAATGAGAGATATTACCCAGCAAAACAAAATGTATGGTATCCTAATGAAACAGAAATTACAGATTGTTTTACGCTGGTGAAAAACAACAATGTGCACATTGTACAGACTGAGATTTGATTGCACACTTTAGTTTTTAGAGTTTTTGAATCTTTTTTCTTCGAAGGAATTTATCTATTGGGTATGGTCAAGCTGTGCATGAATCAGTGTTTGGTGAATGTGTCAGTTGATATCTTTTATTCAGTCAGATCTCTTTTTCTTTTTTGATTTAAAAGCATTTTTCTTTTACGTATTATAAATCTTCATGCGCTTATTGAAGTGGAATACGAAATAACAGTTTTATTTTTTGACAAGACACCAGTTTTACGGTTTTCTTACACTTTGTATATACCTTGTTCTACAAAACAGTGTGTACTGATACATGGTGTCCTGAAAAACAAAGTGTACCCGTGCATCCTATTTCAGATTCCTATGAAGAAAATTGTCTACGAGTAGGTGCTTCACAACACGAAGCCGATGATGATGTATCATCGAACTCAGATATTGTTATTTCTAATGTAAATCTAACTAGAATCACTATTTATGAACAAAACTTTAGACTAGAAAGAAAAAGAAACGAACAAGACAATGCATTCTTTCTTTCTTTGTTACCCGCTCTCTGTTCTATCGAACAATGTGCCATCGTCCGTATCACTAATCAAGAAAATAAAGAGTTAGCTATCAACCGAATGAAAGAAAAAAAAGTTCATTCGATTCGATTCGGCTGAAGCGAATCGAATCGAATGGAATTATTCGTCTAGTCGATTCGGTTTCGCACTCTGTTATGTATTTCCCAACCATTCTATCAAATTTCACTTGGTCGGAAACAAAATGTTTTGTAAAAACTAGAGTACAATCACTTTGCCTGCTTTTATGTTTAAAAAAATCATGCTTAAATGAGTTTTGATAGACTTCTACAAAATTTGCACGAATTGGATAAAATGCAAGACTGAAGGTTTTCACGAGATCCTTTCGATATTTTGATTCTTCTATTCGGAGGAACCAATATTATTTTTAAATGAAAATATCAGACGTGTCGATTTGGGTTCAGTTATCAAAACAATATTTCTTCTCTACTGGATGAAACTTGAAAGAATGGTAGGCAATATCCTCTTCTGAAGTTTTATAATGCAGATCCAAAAAGAGGAAGGATATTTTTGTAACAGCTATCACTGCGCTCGCTGCTAATCGTCAAACGTGCACATGTTTGCATTTTTGTCATTTGCCAAGGATTTCGTTTCCTTTCTCTACCATGACAGGTGTGATGGAAAAAGCACCCATGCAATAAAAACCTGAAGAAAACCGGCAGTTTACCATGGTTTTACCCGCCCGAGTACCAGCTCCCATTACTGCAATTTATCGCGATAAACTGCCGGTTTCGGCGAACACTGCGATTCGACAATAAAAATTATCTGGTATTTACAAGATGAGTAGAAAGATATTCAGAAGAAAGGATGTTACCTGTTTCAATATTGAACAAACAGGAGTCACGAAAAAAAAGTCGTGAGTAACAAATGACACTTGTCCTATTATTTTTTAAAGCGATGGTTTCTCTTTATAATGCCGACCAGAGGCGGCCACATGGCAAATATTCTTGCCCTGATTCTCTATCATACCTTGCTCTATCCTACCATTTTGATAGAGATGACCTACCTTGCCCTGATTCGCCCTGCAACATAACAAGAATTATTGTAATCTTTATACTTAATTTTATGTACTACATTTATTAGCAAAATGATTCATAAAAAAGATACATGGTTGGGTGTGGGTATAAAGGTCTAAGTCTGTATTTTTGTCTAGGTCCTGAATCCGGATGAATAATAAAGATGAGGATTCTTGTCCATATGTAAGCCCCCCCCCCTCCCCCAAACACACCCTACTCTCAGCAGAGGACACAGAGGAAATGCCCTCACGTGAATAAACCATGGACTGGCTGATTTCCGTTCGATTATAAATGAACATTCAACCCCATACTATCAATTCCAAAATAAACTATGAAAGTTAGATATAGATTTAGTTTTAATTTACGATGGATTTCGTTAATATATGCGGAAGCAAGAGGGTGTGGGCAAGATGGAGGTGAGAGCATGTTTCTCTCCCTGCAGGAGGAGGAGAGGAAGTATAGGAACATTTATTTTTCATTTATCGGAAAGTTAATCTGAAACTAAATTTATTCCTAGAAAAATCTAATATTTTATCGTTTTTGAATGTCTGCTTATATTCGAACTCGAATCAGGCAGCTATACACAAGTTAGAATGGCAGAAATTTTCAAGGCACGACGATTTTGCTTTGCCGTGCCTTGTGGACACTTCTGATGCTGACAATTAATATCTTCATTTTCTGAGTTTCTCGTTCTATGTTAAATTTCGTTTGTTTAAATTCACTTCAAATTTACGTATTTTATTGTAAGAAAGATTTTTTAGATGATTTTCGTGTTACGCGTGAGCGATATTTCACGTATATAAACAGTTTACCTTCTTGTGTAAATACAATAACAGAATAAATACTGATAAAAGTATTCCACGAAAGTTGTTAGTATCAGTTAATATTAAGTTACTGAATATAATTGTATGGCAATATCGATGATATGAATGACCATAGCACTATTGATGTCAATAGAATAACAATAGAGATGTTTATTTGATCAAGTTTGAGTAAGAAGATCAACTTGGGCAAAAACAAAAATATAACGACGCTATTGATCATCAATCGCCTAAGTCAGGTACATTCGACAAATTACACAATCGATGAAAGAGGATGAAGGAATAATAATATGTGGCGAAATGTTTAGCGTCAGCAAGGGACATCTATGGACACTATCATCTCTGAGCCATTCCATTTCATACCCCTGACTTACGCACATTATCTTGCCAATTATATGAAGACCAATCCACCCAAGCAGAAACATCACGTGTCCCATCTACTCTTGCTAATGTCTGCCTCGAATTATTTAACATCTCTTATCGACAATATCTTTTTTTATCGTTGGCTTTTTTCATTGATCGAACTACTACGCATCTAATCAAGAAACGGTTATGAGATGAATACCTTTTCATTTTTTGACGAAAGTACCATGCGTTTCGAGATTGAAAGTATATGAACGGTAACTGTAATGAACAAGTAAACTTTTATTTACTTAAAACAGCCATTTATTCCATATGCTTCACAGGACGTAAATAGTCGGTTGCAATTGTATTCTCATACTACTGAACATAGTCTATCAATACCTGCTGTTCTATCACACGATTGGTGTATAGTTGATCTTAGTCATACGATTGCTTTGATGCCATGATCTCAATGCAGTGCTCATTCCGAAGAAATCCGCATGCAAAGACAAATGAGAAACCTCTCTCATGAAGCGGCCCACATAGCTTATATACTGGTGAGTTTATATAACATATTGAATTATAGTAATCAAATGTCAGGAAAAGGGATTCAAATAATTTACTATGTAACATCAACATTATTAAATTGAATATTGTTGATCTTTGCACTTTTACTCAGATACGAGCCCTTGTTCGTAAATATCTTCGAATAGAATATCTGCAAATTGCTGTCAATTGTCAACTCGAATAAATAGTAGAATACATAGTGAATGACTGTTCTACCGATCAATGTTTCTCGAAATAACTTCAAGATGCAGCTTACAGTGCAATCGGACAATTGAAAACGATACTAGTCCGCGAGGAACATCTATATTCGCGTGCTCGACTGTTTCGCTGGTGAAGTATATTTTTTGTGGTTGTATTTTCTGGCAAATTAATTTAGAAAACTTGAGTCTCGGCAAAATGTTCAGCAAGAAAATTTGTAAATTTGTATTTCTATACTTTGACAAATAAAATTCGAAATAGCGTGTATATGACTCTGAAATCAGAAAGACGTATGACGATTTGGTTGATTTCACAAATGTATTCTGATCTAACTTCGATTAATTCATAGATCAAAGTTTTTAATCAAAATATCCAACAAGTTGATAAGCTTGGAGAATAAAACATAAAAAACGCTCACATCTACTAGCCAATAACAAAAATTGATTACAGAAAGGTTTCATTTCCCATGTAATACATCTTACCAGAAGAACTAATAATATTGACTTCAATATCTTCGTTATTGCTGAATTAGGTTCAAGTGAACAGAATTCATTAAAACCAGAGTTGTTCATGAATCATGTTTGAAAAAAGGTTTTGATCATTTGCTTGACAGCCACAATAACGAGGCTTTCAAGTGTAGTTCCGTATTTTTTAAGAAAAATCTAGTCTTTGTATCGACTCTTGTAGCTCAATCAATTTTTAGACATGATGAATTCGTAACATGAGATTGTTTAAGAACAAATTTTTGAATATGTTATTTGATTGGTTCACTTTCTTGTTACCAGCAAACATTCAACTTCTTCCTATCATGGTCTTTTTTCAATTTAAGGATATTCATATGAAAAGTTACATTTCTCAGTACAATTTAACAGATATCATTCTTCTAACAATATTCATCGATCAAAGTATGCATGCAACATTTTCTTATAAACAATTAGCTTAACACAAGTACATGTTCTATAATTAGTTCACAAATTGCTACATTTTCAAAATTTGTTTCTATGATGAAATCCTTTCCTACGATTTCTGTTAATCGAAAGATTCAAGTTCAACTTCGGTACTCAAGCAACTTCACATAAAATCTTTGGCATGAATCGGTGAATTAATTTTATTTCCTATATACGTTTGTGACATAAGATCTGAAAGAGATGTTGAAGTTCATACGATATGAATCCGGATTGCCTTTCAAAGACGTGACAGACATATTCGCAAGATCTAAGTCTACTTTGAAAGGAGTTTGATATGGTGCTCTATATTTCTTTTACTCCAATCATTGATATACTTATATGGTAGACGAGATCGCATACGCTGAGGGATACATCGACTCATTCGTCGATTTATCTAAAAAAAACAAGCGTTATAGTATGCTTTATATTTTGATCTCGCAGGACTATGGTTAGAATATCTTTTTTTACTGATTGATCAAATCTCTGCATGATCTGTTCAGTTACACAGAAGAAACTATGACTTTTAGTTTAAATTATTAGTGAATGTGTTCTTTGCAGATCGTGATAGATAGAATAGGGTGTGGGTGCATATGTATAGAGTCCATTGACTAAGACCTGCGCGAGCACGCCGACACTCAGATCCGCAACCTTTTAAAAATAATCTACACTTAAAATAAACCTATTTTTTTTCTTTCCACATTTTCAATAAATAATCGATATCGAACAAACGAACGATATTCAAACTTATAACAGTAGTTATCCTCCCAATTTTATAAGAAGTAGAAAGTTCTAAAGCCTCGCCGTAGCACAACTTATTGATACCTCCAAAAATATTGTCGCTCCTATTAAGACTTGTACTGTAGAGATTTCAGGCATAATTTGATATATTGGCAAGGATGTGAGTGTGCACCCTTATTTAGCTGTTGATCCTTCTTTTTCCATAAGCCGACTCACACCCTCTATGGGATAATGCAATTCGAACGGCAAGGACGCCGAAAAATGTTTGACGATCATTACCATGAGCTATCGTTGTTTGATCAAGTAAACATTGAGAATCAGAAAAACAATAGCGAATCGGTATCGTTCAAGATTTTCTAGAAGAAAAACGACACGGTTGGAACATGGTGGCACTGGTACAATAAGAGTTCTGGAGACAACTCCACTTCTACAATCAAAGGCAATGGGAATTTTTCAACTGAATCTATCAGCACATATTCTTTTATCGAAATCTATTAATACAAATAAAAAACAATGTTTCCATCGCATGATAACTAAAACACTTCTATCTATAACAGAAACGATCATAGTTTCGTCTTTGCTATTTCGCATTATATCTAGATATGCCTACTAGCTCGGCTACCAAAATCAATCGATGTAACGTATGCAACAATATAAGTACAATGAAAGAACACAACGGTTACTCAAGATCATTCGCAATAGAGAATATCACTTAAGCATAGTTGAAACGCATCTTGCTTGCTTTTAATTGATTCAATATCATTTTACAAACGCAGTCACAGTCATACACCAAGACTAGCACATTTCAATCTTGCTGAAAAACAGTCAATGTAAAAGTGGGTGAACCTGCGTGGATATATCTTGTTGTCAAAGGTGTCCTTATTATCTGGCGGTGTAAGCGTGAACTTTCTTAATTTTATTGATGTATTTCAATGACAACGGCGTACACAATTCACCGTTGATATAAAGAGCTTGAAAAAAGAGGAGGGTGTCTGATAGGGTATGTGATGACTCGTCCGTCAGGAGTGATGCTGTTTTTGAGTAGATAAATTCTGATTTTTAGACAGATGTATTGCATATCAAAGAGATTTAATTTGATTCAGTTGAGTTATCGTTTCATCTATATCTATCAACATAAGCCTATTGCCAATAATTATTCTCAATGTTCATGCTCGATACATAACTTTTAATCTTAACATTATACTTTTAATGACAAAACGCTTTAGCCAATAGTTATATAAACGCCTGCTTTTTCGTTGCTATATTATTTCTGTCCTTTCTTTACTTTGTATTCTCTAGCTGCTTCTCAAGAACAATCAACGTCAATGTTGACGCAACCGACGACTTTCATCTCATATCTTTCACGTTTTTCATTACAAGCAGGTGGTCAATACATAAAAAGATGACGTTTTTCTTACTGTCAGCAAAATTAATGAAAGATTAAAAGCAGCATGCTGGCTGCCGGTTTCTATCTTTTTGGAAAGAGTGAACTTCTAAGCCAAGCGCTTTCGTTGGCTGAAACTTTCGGAATAAACACCTAGTGTGATTTGAAAGTCGACTGGGGAAAGAGAAAGCTAATCATAGACTTTTTGAATAAATTATCCAAAAAAGTAAGAAAACATTATATGCTAGAATTTTAGGACATTGTCGCCTTCGTAGCATTGTGTTTTTTCACATAATGAATTGATTTGGAAGTGTTTTGGTTGCGAAATTACATTTGTCGTATAGAACCATGTGGCACCAAATTCAAGACATATTCACATTCTTTCCTCGAAAATAATCATTTTGTAGTATTCAGTCGACATTGCTCGTCAGTTTCAACATCCTTCTTTTCACTTTTGAACAATAGAAAATTCCGGTCCGTGTACTTCCTAAAACTGTTTTTACTTATTTCTAATGACGTTCTTTAAAAAGTCTTACATTAATTTTTCATTTTCTCTATCGACTTTCAAATCATATCAGAAGTTTATTTTGAAGATTAAAAATAACACGAGTGCAGTCGCGCTAGAAGTTCAATTCTTGGATATGAATCTTTTATTTGATGAGTAGGTTTTCCACTATGTTTTGGCAATTGTTTGGGGGACTCGACGGCTTGTATGTCAGGGCTATTCTACATTACATTGAAAGTACATTGGCTATCACTACGGGACTTTACTGTCTCTTTAAGCCGATCTCGTTTCTCTGTACTCTCTGTCCAAGTGTACCCGCTGAAATATTGAAGCATCCGTTAGTTAAATTGCTCACGTACATGGCCGCTAACGGAATGTTACTCGCTGGTGCAGCAAAATGGTATTTGTTGCAGCCTCACATGAATTGAGCAGTCAAATGGTGGTTTTGCAAAGTTGACCTTTTCGTCAAAATCATACATTTGTCAATCACGCTTGCCTATGCCTGGCAGACCGGATTTTATTCATGGCCATCGGGGCTTTGTATTAATATGGCTCTGTCTATTTTCCAATGTTTCGCACTGTTGACGTCAGTCATTTATGAAACTCAATTGCCTAAGAAGAAGTCACTTGTTTTTTCTGATTAATTTTCTGAAAGAACTGATTAATAGAGAAATTTCACATTAAGAATATACTTTTAATTATTTCAAATTTGTGAAAAGAAAACCTTTCGATTTATAAATTAATTTATCTATACCGACTTACAAGGCAGCCTATTTCCAGCTCTTTTATGTAACGTGTTGTGATTGATAGATCTATTAGAAGATACGATTTACGCCAGCTGCAACAAGTGAAATTTTCTGAGAAAACTCTATTTGAAAATTATATGAATGTCGGACACTTTGCTATTCCATATAACGAATTTCGTGAAATGCATTTCGACAAAAGATACTCAGTAAAATGCAGATTTTCTTTTCTTTAATAAATCTGACTGTTGTCTATGAAAAATGACATTTTCATTTCTAATTAATAATGACCATGGTTCAACGACCGTGTTCTCAATTGATGCTCTGAGTGGCTTGCACCTTTACATACATCAAGAGTGGCTGCACTTGATTTTGCTTGCATTCTTTCTGTTAAATTATTCTCCTCTGGCTCTGAGATAAAAATGAAGTATCCCATAAAAACGACCCACATATGTTCGAATCGCTAGCCAACGAAAGTTGTCGTAATCGACACAACATTCAATCACTACTGCAATCTAAAGAACAACAGAGAAATCACCAACTGGGCTCTTCAATATGGAAGAAACTATTAATCTTGCAAATTCATTTTGTTTGAATGCTATGATGGCCTATCTTCGTAGTCATCTGAATGCTCCTATCGGCGTTCATGAACACCTCTTCCATACGCAATACCCTTGGAACATCGAAGGACGGGGTTTTGGAATGCGTGGTTGTGTAGGAGTGAAACTGCCTATAGATTTAAGTATGGCAGAAGAGAACTTTTACGTCCACACGCACACGTACACTCATACCCATAAGCAACAAGATTAGCGAAATTTGAACTGTGAAGAAAACAGAAGAAGCATCCTGATTTCTAAAATAATATCAAGAGACCAATTTATTACAAATAGGATCCTCGTAATATCCGATTTATGTGACGACAACATGCATAAAAGTCACCATATCACAACAAGTCGTAGCAAATCTGTATTTATGATAGGATTGAAATGAAAGAAGACCTAGAACAAGCAAGAGCAACAATAAAAATTGATTATTTCTCGAAACAACAGTATCGATATGAACGGCAATTCAATTGAACTGATCGTTTTAAATTTTTCTTCAAGAATAAAATAATATTACATTTGTGTTTCACATCCAACTAAAGACGATCCATGTTCGGAAAACATGATTGACACATTTTATTTCCATTTTCTATAGAAACTGTATTACATGAACCACTGCAAGTACAAAAATTTATTGTCAGCAGCTTCAACTGGGTTCGCTACGAATAAGAATCAAGTATACATACACGATCTTATTATCTATTCACCAGCAACTAACATTATGCGAACAATATTCGCATCTTGTAATTATATTTCAAAAGTTAACAGGAAATTTTACAATTCCTTCTGTCGAACAACGAGAATATTTATGTTCGTCGACACACGTCTAACATAAAAGGAGAGAAAATTTTCGCAGTACTTCACACTCACTCCAGCCTCTTGATATCACTTGATATCTCTTCTTATTGTGTGTTGTGCAACCTGAATAAGTACGTGATCAAGGTCATTTAAACATACTTGGAATAAAATAAATTAAGTTCAACTCTTTCCAACAAGCCAACGGATGCTCGCACTGACACCCACAAACCTGCCAGCATCTACGCTTACACCGATCCCAACGTTTATAACGAGGTTTCGTTCTCAGTCGGTGCGAGTTTTGAAAAAATGGACTGCTTTAGGTCTCGATAACGAGCTTGATAAAGTAAGTAAACACCTAAATTTTCTTCATCCTGCGTTGCTACTATTTCATCAGATAGTCATTCAATTTTTCACATTCATGTGTTTTTCTTTTTCTGTTTCAACGAAGCAGCTTTATCTTCATTTCGATTATATATTTATTCATGTTAGTGCACTTTTAAGTCAGTCAATGGACATCAGTCTCTTATCTAATGTTGCCAATATAGTAGGAAGATTTCTTCGTCTTATAGAAGGTTTTTTCTGGTTGAGATTGTAAGACAAGTTTAAAATCTTTGAAGCTCAACTATCGTTTTCTTTAAATAGCCGATTTTGTATTTGTTCTTTGAGAATTTGAAGTGAAGTAGAGAAGCATCACATTGAAACATAGTTTTCATTTTCAGATGTTTAGAACGACTTTTCTGTGTGTTGACGAAGGTCAAATGTTACTTTCTATCTGCATTGCACAGTTTTTTCTCTGCTCCATCTCACGTAAGTCATTCTACTACACTCGTGTGTTGAATCTAGGAAGAATTTTAGCACATTTCGCGTTGTCAGCTTTTCTCTTGTGAATTTGTGCAATACAATCATTCAGAAAGTGACTTAGGCAGTCTTCAGTATGGCCACGAGAAAAAGAATGATAAAAACGATGAAGATTCGCATTTTAAATATTCAAGAGAGTCCTGAAGACGCCTTTTCTTTCTACAGAATCCGTTTCTTTCAAAATAAAAAAGTAAGTTTTGCCTACGAGAAATACACTAAGAAGAAACCGTTCTTGGGCAACAAAACGCGTTCCATAAGAGTACGAAATAAATCTTTAGGAAGAGCTCTTTGCTACCGTATTATGGACGGTTAGGAGCAGAGCTTCTTTTGGAAATTTTCTCTGCTGCAATAGATTGCAGTTATGCCTTTGAGAATTTACGTCAAGCGTTTTATTCTTCTTTTTCCTTAGATTTCAACTGGATATTTTATGGTACTAATCTAATAAGTTGCTAACAGGCTACTAAGTGTATTTCAATAGATAGTTCATGCTTTTTCATAGCTTACAAGAAAGTGAATATTTACATTCTTCTGCATCCTAACAATTATCTCGTTTAAATCGGATTTTGGGATAATTTTGTTATAGGGACATCAGTTTATATTCACTTTCAGTTATTTATATACATAAATTACTTTAAACTTCAATTATATACACTTGCTAATATATATTAATTATGTATAATAAAGCTATTGTAGTGTTTTTGAAACTTGCTGTAGGATATATTTCTTGTTTTTTCTTTCCGAAGTGCAAATAATCAAATTTTTATAAATTATCGATTATTTAATTTAATTTTCGAATAGTTTAATCTACGCGTCAATGTAATTGAAACTATGAAACTAGATAGGCATTGACACGCCTACTCTATCTGTTGTACAGTTGGAAATTGATACACAAGGTTGACACAGTCAGAAAGATATCTTCAGTGAATTAATCTGCAGCAGTACGTATAAGACAATTGTATTTGTGAGATTATGACTGATTTTTCTAAGAGAAAAGCGCCCCTATCCGCATTCGACAGATGCATCTTTCTTAGACTATGGTTCTACTCTTTCAGTTAGTAACATATTCATAAATTGATTTTTCCGGAAAATTGGCGTTGACAATTCGTAAAGCAAACCAAGCACTGCGTTTACAATCGAGTCGTAGTTCTAATTATGACAATCATTGTAAACAGCTGCCTTTTATCGTTTCCTTTGAATTTTTACAACTATAATATGATTCTGAGTCATATGATATGATCTTGAAAGTATCAGTTAAACTATCGAAATCTTGAGCAATGAATTTGAAAGAAAAATGTGACCACGTCTTCAATTAAAATAAAAGCTACTGTTAATGCAATACAATTCGATCTTGTTACTTCTATGAATGCATTCTTATCGCTGAATCTACACGATATCCGAAAGTCACGAATTATGATGCAATAAATCTTGTCCTATGTTCGATAAAGCGGTTGTGCATTTTAAAACTATGTTGAGTAATTACTGAATTGCAACTCAGCGATGCTAAATTACGGTTGGAACTATGGGGTGAGTGTAATATTCCGATTTTTTTAAAGATCATCAAACTAAATATGAATACAAAGTCAAAAAATAATAATAATGAATTATGTCCAGTTGATTGTGATGGCTACGGAATATTGCCGCGTATGGATAAATGGTCGTTACAATTTTCAACAGTTGAAGACAAACAACTAGCACCAATTGAATATGCTTATACTAAATATCATGCCAATAAAAATAAATGGAGATTTATGATCTGCGCATTGATATGTTTAGTATGGATTATATTTAAAAAATTAGATACCATTGAAATTTGTGGCCAATCATGTGAAAATATTCATATTTATTTAGGTTCTATTGTGCACATAGATATCGGTTCGCTTTTATTCTCACTAATATTATATTTATTACCATCGCATCACTCATATATGTTTCAAATAATTTATCTGTTAACATGTGTCCTTACATTTAAATATCCATTTAGTTATAGTGCATGTTGTGCTAATTGTTTCGTAAATTTTTATTTATTTCGTTTACCATTTCATAGTGTTAAGAATATAAGTATCATATTATTAATTCTATCAGTAATATCAAATACGATGATTGATAGCATTCCAAGTATTTTATTTGTGGCAGTTGTCCTCTTGTTTTCAATGGAACGTGCTTATTCTTATGAAACATGTGAAAGAATGGATTATTTTATTCGAACGACTATAAATGAACATCTACTTACTACTGGCGTTCAATTAGATCATTTGCCATTTCTAAGAGAATCTAATTATAATCATAATGAAGACTTAGCATGTCTATCTAATATTCAATTTCAACCAATATTTATTACTGGCCTACATCGTTCAGGTACTACATTATTATATGAACAATTATGCAAAATATTACCAGTAGCGCATGTAACTCCCTATTCTATAATATATTATAATCATTTAGTTGAAGCGGAAAATAATGATCAAACATCAACATATGTGAATGCACTAAATACATATTTTCGTTTATTAGGTATTCGCAATAGATTCATTGATTCTATACGTGTTGCAGCATTAAATCCACCAGAAGAATATTGTTTTGTTATAAGTCAACAAAGAAATACAATATTATCACTACCATTATTGTTTAACAAAGATTTTCTTTGTTTAAATTCTAAATCATACAAAATCTTCGACAATTTATGTCGTAAATTAATCTATACGCAAAAACCTAAATCAAACATTGTATTATTAAAAAACCCATGGGATTATGGAAATGAATGTGAAATACTTAAATTATATCCAAATGCTAAGTTTATTCACATTCTTAGAAACCCTTTAGAAGTTATTAACTCAGGATATTTAGCTCAATATCATCACATAAGCGGAATTCAATTTGATCCGTATATATGGACCATAACACCTAATGTGTTAAAATCAGGGCTCTGTACAGCAAGATTTATCTACAGTTTAATGGGTTCAAATAAAGCTGCAAAGCGAATGTTGAATAACACCATTGATACGTATTTAAATACAGCATCTATTGGACTTAATTCGATTCGATCATTGCCAAGTAGTAGAGTATACACAATGACTTATTCTAATTTGATTGAAAATCCGCTTGAACAATTAAATTTAGTATGTCAATTTATTGGAATTCAAGTAACTCCAGAACAATTATCTAACCATAATTGTTACAAAAAAGAATTTAAACCAACAGGTATCATAAAAGAACGTAGTCAGTCAATTATACAACAACTAATTGAAAGAAATTTACCAACAAGTTATTAACTCGTTAAAGACAGGTTATTTAGGATAGAATCCACAAGAGGATCGAACAATGCCATAGTCCTGACATTTTTATTTCTACTTCTTTTGAATAAAGCACAGTTGAAAACTAGCTTTGCTTAGTATGAATGAGTTCTAGCCATCATCGCCGATATTTCATCCTGCGCAATGGAATCTTCAGGCGCCTTGATAGATCTATGTATTCTATACCCAGATGTTCTCTTTCGATTTGGATAGAAAAAGAAATCTTATTCAATGGATGTACAACATGATAAGGATTTTCTTGACTATTATCCAAGTGGGAAAATGTGTGTTTCCGTATTTCTATGTAATCCAAATATTTCCTATTTATTTCTATGTATTTCCAAAATATATAGAAATGTGGGGAAATACCAAGTTTTTAGTTAGGCTTGATTTTTAAGATTTTCGCTTTTTGCGATCGTTTGTCTGCTTGAACATCTTCATGTGAAATAAATTCTCTTAAAAAGCAACAAGGCCTGGCTTTCAATTGTCCGCTTTCCGATTTCAGTCGCCTTGAAAGCTGCTGTCATTTTCAAAACTCGATATCATTCTAATTTAAAACGAATGTATTTGAATTCGCTCAACTTGATTTTCGTGGAATTTTCTTCTTTTATAAATACAAGATGAAAAAAAGGTCGGATAATACAGCGATCTAGTGATGAGTTTTCGTGTGCAATGATAGGAATAAAATTTCCTTGGAAGCAAAGAATCATTTGTCTCAAGTGTTGATTTCCAGACATTTGTCAACATTATAGCTTCTGAACGTGGATAAAATAATATTTTGACAGCTTTGATTCTGTTTCAATATGTTTATTTTAACTCAGAAAAAATTGAATTAAAGAGAATCTTGCAATATGTAGACTTTCGGTACTAAGTGTACCAATTTTGAAAGAAATTTCAAGGGAGATACTGGACACCCAGAAAATACTGATTTAGTCAAGTATTTGAATTTCTGCTATCATATTTTTCAGTGCATCCCTATTTCCCATGGTCAATTTCTGTAATGCTAGTGTAACTACAATTGTTTGATGCTTGTGGTACTACTTAGTAGAGAAAAATGTAAAAGACAAAGAAGCGCAAGAGTGAAGCATATCCATTAAAAGTTTGAGTATCTGACAGAAACTAGAAAGACACTCTTGTCTTTAATTACTTCTTGACCACATGATCGATTTAAATCAAAGTAGATACAAAAATATATTACATATGATACTATTGTTTTAATCAACTCACAACGATCGATAGAAGTTCTTCAGACATGATCACACAATTTGATATCACCAGGTGGTATCGGTTGTTCGACGTAGGAACGTCTATGAATGCACTCAAATGTTAAAGATTAAACATCTATCTAAAGAAAATTAGTTTTAATATTATTATTGAAATAGCATTTTTCATTTCTGAGTCTTATTGAACTGAACTGGAACTTTCCTAAGCGCAGCGGATTGCCACATGATTTGTTTTACGAAATATATTCTTCATTCAGTGTGATAAGCACACCGCTAATATATTTAAATGTATGAACTGCTTGAAGTTGAACTAGAGGATAATTCACCACAAAAAAGGAACGAGCATTGCCAATGGTATTCAATCAATTTACAATCCCATCGAATTCATCAGTTTTGAGGGTATGAGAAAATACGTTACACCTAAAATCTTTGTCTGTTTATTTTTATTGAACATTATTATTGATTCTTATGAATGGCTTAAAGAATCATGTGAAATAGTGGAATAAAGCATCAAAAAACTTTTTTATGCTGCTTAAAAACTTTTCATAGAGAGAATTTAGTCAAGATACTGCCTTTGTGTCAGTTATATATCTTGTATGTATACGTAGAAATCAATAATCTTTTGTACATTAGCGCTAAACTCAAATAAAGTCAATCTACAAGACATTTATAAGTGATGATAGAATTGGCACTATTTCCTTCCACCATTCATCAAATAATTGGATCCCACCAGAGGCTGTGTGGTGTTTATAGCGCAAACTTCGAAAATATTATTTTACGCTAAATTTTCAAGTTTATAAACAGTCATCAAAGAGGGTAGGATTCAAATCTGCTTAACATATTCCGTAGAATAAGTCATTTTTATCATGATGTCATACATTTTATTGTATACTGAAAACTTTTCAGTGATAACGTACACATAGCATATTGAGTCTACATTATCCACTATTTATGGTTCACAAACAAGCTTTTACTCTTTTATAATTGTAATTACAACTACAAAACGATCGAGGCCATATAGTTCGCTTGTCAACAGAGGTTAGCGAAACTCATTGACCCATTGATAATTCACGTTTTCTTAAGAAACCATAATTAGATGCGTTAGTTTCTCGCTTCACTTCCTTTATAATGATACCCACAGAAAGGAAAACCGCAGCCCTCTTATTCATAGAGCCTACTGAAAAAATACAAATATTTCACGGTTCGTATTTTAGAACTTCTAATGCATATACTCTGGTGTTAAAAACAATTTAATAAGTACCGCTCTGTAGACTTCACGTCGATGTGGACTCTAGAAGTAAAATCTCTTCAGTTAGCTAATTCAGAGGGAACGCATGTCACCTAAATTTTAAAGGAATCCTCGTTAAACATATTTCCGAAGTAAAGTGTGAAATACGCATTGTTCTATCGAGCTCGGAAGATTAGGCTGCAAATTTCTTTTGTCTCATCAGTGAATATGATACATATTTTTTGACAAACAGATGCATATAACTATTCATATCCGTCAAAATACCTGCCTGATTCGATACAGGGCACTATACTAGATGACCTTTCTATTAATATGGGACTCGTCACATGAACTACGACCTGTCCCATTATTTGCACTATTTTGAGATTCTGATTGATCTCACTCTTTATTTCTTGAATACAATAATGAAAACGTTTGGGACAGTGTTAGTGTGAGTATTCTGCTTCGTCGAATTCACAATAGCATCTTAAAAAAACAACAGAATCATACATAGTTAAAACTGTATACATAAAAATACTCAACCAATAAAATGATAAAATAATATTGGGATGCAAGAAACTTGAATAAATAACGCCCGAAAGAAAGCAAACATAAAATTTAAAACCTCCGTTCTCATTGGAAAAGAATATTTGTCAATCAATATAGGTTTGTTCGTTACATTACTATAGACACCTAAACCTTGATTATTCGTCATTCATAAGTCTAAGGTAATTAATATAATTCACAACTGCTTCGAATCCAAGGGGGAAAAAGCGATACTTCATCTACTTCAAAATTTTTTGAAGTACAAGGAAGTAAGATGGAAGTAAATGGAAG
>OENT01000763.1:38878-78751 GCA_900239685.1 Rotaria macrura | reverse complement strand
ATACCTTGTCGATGGAGACTTGTTTGTATGAATCATGTATGCGTATGTATCGATAGGTATATCATCTGAAACAATAAATGAATAGATATAGGGATCAGAATATGGTTTTATTTAAAATGATTCCTCAAGATTCATCGAAAGGAGTTGATTGAGAATTGGAAAGAATGAGAAAAACAATAATCTTTGCAGTTCTTGTTATTTTATTCAAAATCTAGACCGATTCAGATATCAGAAAGTTATAGTTTCCTTGATGTGTATCCCAATGAAGAAATAATTGCATTATTTTGAATATAAATTTGTTTGATTCTTTTTGAGTTTCATTTCAGTTCCACTTAGCATTTGTTATCATTATCATAATTAATAATAATTTCACTTTCTGTCCACATTCCTTCACTGTTCAACACTCATAATTTACAGTCATTGAGTGTATTCAATGTAAAAACTAGTTGTCAATCAATATGTATTTTTAAATAAGGAGTGGTTAATTGACAACATGATATCCCATAAGTTTATCGTGTTAGCAGAGCAATGGTTCCATGTCTATTGTCTAGTAGTTCAAGCGAACCCACTATCATAGAATTTCAAAGATATTAGTGTTGCAATCAAAGAACAAGACTCGGCAGAGTTTTATGTCGTTGCTGTATTCTCAAGTACTTTAGTCAGTTACAGAAATAAAATTGACGGTTTTAATATGCTTTTCCTTCGATTTTGGATTTAAAATTATAAATAAATTTAATGAACTCAACTAATTACAAAATAATACTTTTAAAATAATATACAACTTTTTTAATTATTCGATTCTAAGTGAAAATAAGCATTAAAATCAGTGGCATAGAAGTATGTAAATTTTGAAATTTCTTATAACTTTTCGTAGATGAAGATTTGTGATAAATATTTTAGCGCCCGAAATACATTTATATTCATTATCGATTGGCATATCTCTATTGCATGGCGTCCATTGTTCAATGGTGATTCTTGCATAAGCGATGATATTACTTAAATTGCTAGAGATTCAACGGGCGAGATATGAATATAGGTAATCATCATTCTGCTCATACCTACAGATTCTACTTGACGATTATATTCTATTTTTAGAATATATGGATCTGATCATGACTTAATTTTATTCATAATGATAATGGATTATAAATAACACGAAATATGACTTGAAGTACTTGAATTACTCGGCAGATGTGAATCAGAATATACATTATCAGAAAGGTGGAAATGTTGATCAAACTCATTTCTCTATGAAAAACCTGTTCACTTTTACTTGTATTTCTCTTTAATGAGTAACATAGATATTGATAGTTCGTCCATAAATAAATAATTATTCAATTTCTAATAATCAATCTAAAATAGATGTACTGGTTTGCTTTTTCCATGTTAAAATGACATTTAGTATTAACTTGTCACAATAAATATAACGATAGCATTTTATGCTGATAAGCTATTTACTAACACCGCGTGGCATCGGATCTATTTGTTTTTCATGTTGCTAATTTTTTCTTAAGCCCACCCCCCCCTCAAAAAAAGTCGACTTTCGTCAAGAAAATGAAAATTAAGATAACACCATGAGCAATGTTCTGCTCTTTCAGAATCACTATAGTTTTTTTTCCAAAGACCATTTTTTGACCGAAACTTTTAGTGATCTTTGAGAGGTCCTCTATGTCAAAAACGATTTTTTTTAAAAATTAGGTCTTTGATCTGAAATTACTGATTAATTAATTAAGCGCTCAGCGTGTGCAGAATGAAGAGTTAAGTAGAACGAGTTAGGTCAGTTTCCTCAAAAGCCGCGTGAAAATTGAGAAAATTTAAGAAAACAGCAAAAAATTTTCGAAAAAATGTTTTTATGTTTCTCTCAAAATCATGTTTTTCCATCCTAGTTATTTTGCCTTCAGCTATGTTTTTTCGAAAATTGTTTTTTACCATTTGATAGAGCATGCAAAGACGCAGGGCACCTCGTGCTCCGATTTTTGAAAAAGCATTCTTTTATGCCCAAAAATGATCGCCTACAAAATTCACTTGCCATTTGTTGGCCTTTTTTCAAGGACTTTGAATCGTGAAAATATTTTTGGCTTACAGAATGGACTTTTTTAAAAACAAAGCAAGAGATGCCCTGCATCTTTGCATGCTCTATCGGATGTCTAAAAAAAATTTTCGATAAAACATAGTTGAAAGCAAAATAACTAGGATGGAAAATGGGTCATTTTTTACCAGTTTTCACATTATAACTTCCTTAAACTTGCATATTTCGGGCTGAAATATTTATCCTAGGCTAGCCGCTCCAGTCCTAACATATCCGGAAAATTTCAGCCGATTTGGACTTTCTTTGACGAAAATCGACTTATGAGGGGGAGGGGGTTTACTGATTATCAGAGTTCATGACGAATGTCGGAAATACGTAAGTAGTTAATTCATAATCCGGAAAAAAATTCAATTCCACTCGCAAGAATGAGATAGTCTACTTTCATGTGTTGAAGTATAATCTTTAAACGCGTTTTAAATGGTTAAAGGTGTCCGATTTTCTGCGTTTCAATGCGTTTATCGATTGACGTTTTTCAACGTTTATATTTGTCTTCGTTATAACGCTTTCGACCTAAAAAAACATGTGAACTGTTAAAAAGCATAAATTCGGACATTTCTCTATGTGTTCAACGCGTTGAAAAAAACAAA
This sequence comes from Rotaria macrura, assembly GCA_900239685.1. Lineage (NCBI taxonomy): Eukaryota > Metazoa > Rotifera > Eurotatoria > Philodinida > Philodinidae > Rotaria > Rotaria macrura. Next base: position 76,075 of record OENT01000763.1, on the reverse strand, counting down.
ATTGACCGCGTTTTAACCCGTGAATTCTTGTTTTTTGTCTGCTTGGGGAGTGTCAAAATATACGATGTCGAAGAATAAACAAAGGAAGAACAGTAATGCACGCCAACCTAGTCATCACTGCCTCAATTTCGATTCTAGTTCTGTTCATTTTCGCTACCTTGTCATTCTTTCTCTGTTTATTGTCTTAATCTTATCTGTTGACTCCAATGCTTCGTATAAGCGTCCATAGGTCGAGAAATATGGGCCTATTTCTGTGGGAAAACAAGGATATCACCGGTATATGGTAGCAGTATTCTGCTCCCAAGTTGCCCAAACTTTTCCGGTAGATTCCAGACAATTCTTGTTCTTTACGACAGGAAACAACCGGAGATCATTGGAAAAAACTTCGAAAAGTTTCCGACCTGAATAGTACTTCTATACTCCGGTGTTTTCCTGCAGAATACAACGATCTTCCTTCTTCATTGCTGCCAGTTCCTGCAGTATTCAGTGGCCAGAACGATCGGCCTGGGTTCGCAAAAAAATATACAAAAACGACAAAAAAAATGTATGGATGTCATGAATAGAATTCAGCTTAATTAAAAAGTTATCTATTTGGAGGGGTTTAACAAATCTAAAACAAATTTGCCACCAGGATATGGTTCTGAAGTAGTGCCACGGTGTGGATTTCGATTAGATTCGGGTCTTGTGGTTGCTTCTATCGTTTGATTTAGTTTAGATGTTGGAGTGAATATGCCATTGGGATTTGAATTCGGACGTCAACGTCGGATTTTTGTTCTAATTTAACACGGCTAAAAAACTGGAGTTGTGTCACATTGATGCCAAATCGCATCTCTAAATCAAAACGAAATCTACATGCCACCCAAATCCAAACCCGAATGCTACGCACCAAATCCAAAAACCAATCCGAATTTGAGAAAAAAACAGATGTTTATGTACCAAACCCTAAGACTTTCGAATTGTTGCACCCTTATGTATTCGGTTGGTTTAGTCCATTTTCGCTGACGACGGATTTCGCCGATTCCAACATCACCAAAATAATTTTTCTTTGTTTCCATTTTAGGATGAAAGAAAAATTCATTCGGGGAAGTTGGAATCGGCGAAATCCGTCGTCGGCGAAAAAGGACTAAACCGAATTTATTGATAAATTGGTCGTTTTCAATAAATAAAATCACGTTTGTTAAAAACATGTCTGAATTCATGATTGCCAATACTCAGCATCTTAACACTACCGCTGTAACCATTTAAGTAGTTTCTCTTATATTTGGAACCTTCGAGATAATTTACTCACCGCACTTCCGAATACTTTAAATAATTCCCTACTATTGATTTTGAATTGCTTTTCGATTGTCAGTGTTTGCTTGCTTGTTTCGAATGATTTTCTTTATTTACCTTCACATTATAGCAACACTGCTTGCATAGTTTCTGCCTGTCGTACCTCTTTCTTTTCGCTGTAGCAAAAATTACTTTCACTTTCGTACTTCAGGGAGAAGGATTGTACATAGTAACAGTAAAATATTCACAGAAAGAATGGATGTAGAGTAATGAAGAAAAGCAAACTACAAATCCTATTTTCGTCAGATTAAATCAGTCAACAGTTAGAGACAGCGCACAAACATCGATATCAATTCCTTTTGAATACAATTCTACACATCTACGGTCGATGCGTCTAGCTGATGAAAATTGTACCATATCGTACTTTGAATTATACTGGCGAGTGACAAGCTGATTCAATTGATTCATGTGATCGCTCACCTGCAAATGAATTTTCAATCGAGAATACACTACAAGCACAAAAATGGCTTTATGAACATCAACATCCAGCAGATTGTACGAACAAGTGCGTTAGTATAATTCAGAAATATGCTTGGTCTGGCTTTGGGTCAACTGTTCATCAAATTGTTTAGGCATTCAGTGTAGCACTAGCGGATGATGGAATTTCTGTATATAAGACTCCAGGCAGTTGGGTAAAATACATCATTTATCTTGCAAATAGATCTTCTAAAGTACCTCATTGAGTCTTCTTACGTTCTGGGTCTGTTTCCTTCAAATTTTGAAGCATTCTTTCAGTTTGTACAAATTCATGTCAAAAAATTACAAAACTGTTTCTCTATTGGCTTAATAAAGAATACTAATTAGATACTGATGCGATACTTTATAAGCATGTAGATGGAAGGCGATTATATCATTCAAGTCATCAGCAAAGAATCGATCGAATATAAATAAATTGGTACGAGAAAAGAGACAAGTGATAACGAATTCAATAGACGTATACACTTAAAATCAGTAATATTATTCAAGTAGTTCTACTTATCAAATCATATTGATGTTGAATGTCTCTTGTTGAGAATAGGTACTACTTCGAATTAATTCTATGAAATTTTACTGTCGTCGTCAGTTGATAGTAACACGGTCTGCTAATGTATGAATCGAGTTCTTACGCAATAAATCTGAATGGATAACGATCAAAATAATCTGTGCCTAATTATCAACTGCTAATACATTGCATGCTTAGAGTCGTGTCTGGAAACATTATCCGTTCAATTTTTTCCATCAGTATTCCATGCTATTGGTTTAGATTTCTATCAAGTTCTTGAACAGACTAGTACGAGTTCTCATATTGATCTCCTTTTCGCTTATATAGAAATGAAAAAATAATTCATCGTTATTGAATACGAAATCAACGATGCAAACTTGATTATACGGTTTCTGATTCAGTTTTATGGAAATTGTAACTCAAGCACACTCGATTGCTTTTTTCTTCCGATTACTAATTGTTCGATTCCATCCCAACGACTAGACGGTAACCAAATAATAACAATCAATGCAAACCATGGTTCTTGGTCTAAGCTTATGTATCCATCTACATTCAACAATCGAACATTAAATTGGTAACGAGCACAATTACTATTTTATTTAATGCGCTACAAACCTGAAACAATCGCTCTTGTGCAGAATGTCGTAGCGAAAGCGTTTAATCCACCTTCGGTTGATTTTCAACATCCATATATCGCTTTTCATGTACGTCGATCTGATAAAGTTCAAAGTAATGAAATGTCTCAAGTGTATAGATTGAAACAATATTTCCATTTATTCGATGCTGATGCTCGACGAGCGAATATATCAACTGTTTATCTTAATTCTGAAGATGAACAAGTGTTCAAAGAATTCATTGATGTGAATAAAGAAAAGCAAGGTTACTATAAATTTTTGAATATAAAGGTACAAAGAAATGTTGTTTTCGAAACAATAATGCGTATGACAACAGAACAACGTGGAAAAATAGTATTAGAAATTCTTAGTGATTTATTTATTGAAGCTAATGTAGATTTGCATGTGGGTACTTTAACATCGAACTGGTGTCGACTAGTTGACGAAGTGAGACTTGTAATTGGAAAAACAATTGCTTATTATACACCTGAAAATAAGTATTTGATGGATTGGTGATGACAAAGATGAATCGAAAGTGATTTTTTGGCAGAAATTATATACAAGTCAGAAGAGTTGTGATTGATTTACACTACGTATTAATCATTCCAATGTAGAAGATAGCCTATGATTGAAGTATTCTTGGTTTTTAACAGAAAAATGCTACAATTTGACAAAAAACTTTAATATTTTGTTTTACTCGTTTTATTTAAATTTTAATTAATGAAGTTGAAGGTCTCATAAAGATCATGAAATGAATTAACTGATTATAATACATGTGTGAAGAAGTATATGTATTTATTAAATATTGATCAAAGTTTCTTCATACAACTATGACTGTTTTGAATCTTCTTATAAATCCGTTTTACAGTACTTCAAGTGTTGTTATTTGTTCGAGTTGCAAGCGTGATCAATTTGCTTTAGTCAATAGTAGAATTTATGTAGCCTTGCTCTCTAATTAAATCATTAATAGGAATATTAGCAAAAAAATAGGAAGTACACTTTTCATTAATTATAACACTACATTAAAATCAGTATTCAGTGACATGGGATTTTTTTTCTCCCTACATAATTGATTCATTAAAAAAACAAAATAAACAATTAAAAGGCATATAAGCTATTTGCAGTCACTATTTGACATGAACGAGCAAAATGAAAATATATTCCTTATGAAAATCCATACAGTAGAATACTAATCAGTGTTAGTTACAAGTCTTTTTCTGAAGAGCATTTGTTGTTATCACATTTTGAAAGTGATCATGTTCGAATTGAGATCGATCCCCAGCAAGCTAAACTCGTGTTCCATCGAAAAAGAAATGCAATGAAGACTCGAATTTTCTGAGAGACATCTACGGACTGAGCATTTATTCCCTCAAATAACATAGGTAAAGCCGATAATATGATGAATTTAGGGTTTATCATCATGTTTGCTTATATGTTTTATAGAAGAATAACCAAATCGTACACATAAATACTGAAATTGCAACGATTTCTTATGTAGATGCAAAGCTCTTTTGATTCTTACTTATTTAGAATCTCCTGATCGTCTTTCACCATTGTAACTTTTATAGTGACATGATATTTCCATTGTGAATAATACTGAAATTATATCAGAGAAATAAAACAAATGTCCTAATCCCGAGATTTTTTAGAGATCATTATCTTCTGTTAGGTTTTGCATTTATTCAACGTCTAATTTTCAGATATCGCTTCTTTATCATGGCTCCATACTATTGTATTTATATGAGAGTTTTTTTTATGATGGTTTGGCTATTGGTGAGTATTAGTGCCTCCATGTTGAATATATGAACACAGTGTATGAAATTGTGTGATGTATCGATTGCCTATAGTGCCATTCATCCTAAATTCAAAGATATCACCTTTTTCAAGATCTATCTCATAATATAAAATGAAATTTTTCTGCTAAATTGTTTTGATGAACCGTGATCCTTGTATGTCAAGGTAAAGATCAAGTGAAAACAAATATGATTAATGAATATTGAGAAAAGATATATGAGCATGTGAAACGTTTGTCCTCGCAGTATAATAAAATGAAAATAGGCTTAACAAAGGACAAAATTTAGGGCTCCTGCACCCAGCAATAGTTTAAGAATATTCGAAATCTCTTTTTGAAAAGTTTTCAGTTCGAATTATTCCATAAAATCGAACTCTATTATGAAGTATTTTAGACAGTCTAACCAGAGAGTCGTCGCACGTGTGTCACGCCGGTTTTCCAATAGAGTTACTAAGTCGACACTTTCAGGAGCGTACGTGAGAGTGTCTGGTGTGCGTGCTACTTCTCGTTGTGTTCCATGAATACATACACCGCTGTTAGTAATGACAAAGTGGACTGAAACGTTTCCCGCCGCTCATAGCAATCCTATGTATTACACAAGCTACTTGCACAGAATGTGTCACCTTCACAAAAAACACAAGCTAATATGCTTGAGAGGGAGGTGGCTGGGATAGTCAACTACCGACACTATATCGAGAGAAGAATAGTACGATGATCTGTAAAAAATGGCATCAACATCAAAACAACAAAATGACAAAAACCACCGCAGGCACATTACGGAGGCCGCATCAATTTAATTAGATAATCCTTCCGAATAAGACTCAATTATTATGGCGGATATCTTCAATGCAAGTAGATTCATTAACCAAGAATTCCAGAAAATTTGAAGAACCTACTCCTATTAAAATCACTTCCGCATTACCCATATGCAATGTTATGCTTTTTCGGAAATGAGGCCATTCCACACTACACTTGTAAACACAGTACGAAATCCCTTCAAATCCGTTACATCAAGGTCTGATATACCAACCAGGGCACATTCCTTTAAAATGTACCAGTATTCACTGAGCTGCGGATGTTAGAAAATTCGTTCGCAGGACAGATACGCTTTCTTATCTGGTTCTTGAAACTTCCTGGATTCCACTGTTCACTACAGAAACTCATCGGGACTCCTTGTGAAATCGTCAAATCTCATTGTCATTCACAAACCATGACCCATTCCAATCAATTACAGAATCTTTCACTGAGATATGGCTCTACAAAATACGATTTCACACTAACAATGGAACATCATCTTTAAACCGATGTTGCTTCTCAGCATTTGGTATTCGTTGGTTCACATAGTAAACACAAAAAAATGATGAATTCCAAACAAACCCTAAACTTTCCGGACATATTTAGGTGTGACGTTCTATGCGGAGAACGTTCAGATTCCATCCAGGGATGCAATGCTCCCGTTTGAGTGCATTGTATAAATGATCTTTAACTTTCCCTATTCATCTCTTCTCATCTTGTGAATTGGCCTTACTTCACTGTCCTCGACTGTTCTTTGTATCCTTAGCTTACTGTTCTCACTTCACTGTCCCTTCGCTGACTTCGTATTCTCTCTTTTTATGCTCTATGCTCCTTTCTCTTGGTTGTGTATATAACCACATGGCTTTTAAGGTAAACGAGACGCTTATATGAGACGAAGAAAAAGCATAAAGTGCAGTTCCGTCATCACTAACACCTCTTCTATTAGAAACCGTTAAACCACGTCTGTGACATTCGGAAATTCACAGATTTTTGAAGTTTATACTGTTTGTGAGGGTTTTCCAAATCCTTCGATTTTTCTACTTCGACAAGAAACTCGTATGGAATTCTTGGGAATCCGCGCAAGGACATTTCCACGTACCCGCCAATTGCCAGAAGTCAAGAAATCCAGGGGGTTCCAGAGAAGCTCCGAGTCCTTCAAACGCGGCTGTAATGCTGTTTTTACGTGTGTATGGGTTTTTGGGAATTCTTGCACCTTGCTGTTCCGGGGAGAAAATCGGCGTGAATTTGTGGTAATTCTTCAGATCTTATCGAAATGCTCATGCTGCGAAAATTTGAACCCGACCGGATGCTTTTTGGCTGAGTTCTAGGTATTACTGTTTCAAAACTTCCGTTTTCTTAAAAGTCTGTCGAGTCTTGATGGGTTTGCTCATTGAGGACATTTCTCCTTAAACGCCTTGGAGCCTCTCTCTCCTCTGTCTCTTAGTGCCCCTTCACTCACTCCGCTCTCTCACTCTCCTCTCTCTCGCTCGTTATCTCTCTCTCCCGTCTCTCTCTAGTTCTCTCGCTCTGCTGTCCCTGTCTCCCTCTCCGCTGTCTCTCAGGCTTTTATCCACTGTATGAAATTGTTTTTAAGGGTTTCGTTTATTAAAAGTATTAAAAAATGTTTTGTTGAAAAAAGTAATCGCCTTATGTCTCTCTCTCTTTTGTTCTTTTTGTGAAGTCCTTCTTTTTCAATTGTTGAATTCCAAATTGAATTTTTGTACCCGTGTGTTTTTGTTGTCGACGACATATAGATTACCTTGCCGATCGAATGACAAACCGACGGGCCCATCCAGTTGGTTCGATTTTCGTCCTTCATCATTTCCACCAGCAATGACGCTTCCCTGTGTGGCTCCTTTGGGCCAACGCATGATTCGACCATTCCAATAATCAGCCACATAGACCGTGCCCAATTGATCGACAACTACCCCTTTAGGTTGTGTCAATTGTTCGAGACCATTTTTGAGTCGTGGACCACCAGCCACGACAATGCCTTGTTTTGCACCTTCCTCCCATTTCATCACACGATGATTTCTCAAGTCAGACACGTACACTGAATGATCTCGATCGACGAATATGTATGATGGGCCAGCGAGTTGATCGGGACGATCTCCATCTCCATTGCCACCTGCAACCACTGTTCCTTGAGATTCTCCTCTTCGATATCGTCTCACTTCATTTTTTACAACGTCAGAGACATAGAGAGATCCATTCTCGTCCATTGCCAAACCCTCACAATGGATGTTCGAGATGATCGTTTCTCCACGTGTCCCATTTCGACGAGGCCATCGAACCACTCTTGAATTAAAATTATCGCAGATGATGAGACTATCAGTGTCTTTGTCGACAATCACATCGCTTGGGTAATACAACTGATGGGCTTCACTTCCTTTCCAATCTCCACCAGCAACCTTTTGACCACTCGTCTCACCCGATTTCCACTTCATAATGCGATGATGGTCTCTGTCAGCGACATAGAAAGTTTGATCATCATCAACATACAAACCCAGTGGGTTCCAGAGTTCAATGATTTCAAAGAATACGTCATTTCGTCCAGCCACAGTGCTCCCGTTTTGCTGCCATCGAGCATTCGGATGAATATCGACGGAGGGGGCTCTGAGTGGAACTATAAGAGATGGAAAAATAGATTTAGATGGTGGGAAGATTGATGAGAAACTGAGAGGCATTTCTTGACGGTTTATGGAGGTGATTGAGGGGGGGGTGAATTTCATATTTATGTGTGTGTGTGTGTGTTAGCCGTTACGATTGCAGGCTATTTCACATTTTTCGATTAGATCATATTCAAATCGGGGAGACTATAGCTGACATCTTGTTACTTCTTCTTTACAACTACTGTCTGCCTTCGGCAATCATTACTATTCTATTCCCGCATTTCTCGTGTAATCCCATGGCTGAACACTGAGTCTTCTACGGAATGAAGGCCGTTTCATTCTCTCTTTCCTTCTATGATGTCAATGGTCAAATGATTATAGAGAAATCTGATGATTACCCACGGAGAAAGCCACTCATTTTCGCTAGTACTATCCGTCTCTCAGGTTGTGTTGCCCGCTGGCTTAAGCGAATAAGGTTTTTGAGACCCCCAGATTTGGCCAAAGTGGGTTTTTGGGACCAGCGGATTTGGCACAGGTGGGATTTTTGGCCTCGCTGATCGGGCCAAGCTGGGTTTCTGGGACCGTCGAATTTTTCCAATGCAGCTTTTTGGGTGTCGGTATTGGTGTGAGTGTGGAAGTGGGTATCCATGTGGGTGTTGGTGTGGGTGTGTGAGCGTGAGTGTGGGGGGTGCGTGTGCTTTGTGGGTGTGCTTCTGTATAAAAAATACCTACACCCAAATTCACATCTGACCTGCACTTTTACCTGTCATAGATTTCGAGATAGGCAACACAACCACTGTATACAATCATGTATATGTCGTGTAATAGTATCACCAGTATTTCTAACCATATATCGTAGTAGACATTAAAAAGTACTTCATCATTAGAATAGGCTTTCTCTCAATCAGCGGGATGGATTTGGCTCAAACGCTTTTTGCGAAGACTACTATTGTATTTCTACTGAATTATGCAATCAAAAGTTTTGGGTTTTGAAATTGTTCCTGAAAAGCCATGATGACGAAAATAATGCTGTATTCTCTTACAATAGTATACAGAGGACCAGGATGATTTTGAGAAAAATTAGAAAGAAAAGACCGTTTGACTTGAAACTTTCAGCAATAATAGAAGTCAGTGTTAGTAATAACATTTATAAGTTTCCGTCTGATCGATAAATATTTCGATATCTCACTGTATGGACGCCATTACTGTCATCGGAGTTCCACACAGGAAAAAGTAGTTATGAGTTTTTTATTAGATTTTCACACAATTTAGAGTCATTTTAAACATCATTCGATAGAGAATTTCATGCTGAAAAAAACTGTGCTATTCATTTAGAACTCAAATAAAAACATGAATGTAAAATTTCAAATATACTCTATACTAAACATCATGCATTAAGGTCATTGTATGATCGTCACATCTACTGTAATTAATCGAAATATGTTTAACTGAATTTTATCGCATTTTGGAAAGGAAGTTTCTTTAGACACATAAGCAAATTTTCACAGTTAACAATGGAGTTTTCATTGATATCTTGCAAAACGCAGGTAATGCACAGACGTTTTTACAAGTTCGAACGACTCTATCTACAGAATGGTACAAGGAAAGACTTGTAACTTTTAAGAAATATGTAAGTAAAGTAGTTCTATCATACGTAAAAATTTCAGCCTCAACTATTTAGTTGCTTGGATTTTTTGAGGAAAACACTAGTCAGTAACGCGCAGTCAAAAAGGCTCTCGTTTCTTGGGTAATACCGAAGGAGTGATCAATCCTGGAAACTTCTCCATATGAATAAATTTAGAGAGGTGTAGATTTATAGTTGAAAGATAAGGCTATCTTTTGTTCAAGAGGAAACAATCACAGCTTGAAAAATGAGTGAGCTATTGACAAAACAATAAGTAACGCACAGTAGTTAATTTTCAAGACGATTTTCACAGGTCTAAAATTTTGTTCCCTATTTGGAAGTATCACTTAGGATATAAAAGTAGAGATGTTCATCTGTATTTCAAGCTATCAGTACTATTATAAATGTTAAAAATGTTTCTATTAATGAAATATGATAAGAGAAAAAGAGCCTTTTCATGATACTTTTACAAGAAAAAGCAGAAAATTGGCTGGTAACCATCATTTAGTTTCGTAATTATTAAAAAAAACAAGATAGATCAACGCTGAATTTACGAAAACCTACATTAAAAATTTAAATGACTAAGATCTGCTGTTTCCTCTCCGAAAATTCGAGCGCTCAACTGCAGCCATGCTGGTTGACCGTTAGCCGTTTTGTATGTGTTGTACGGAATGCATTTATTGTGTCTTCATTTCTCTCAAAGTTAATCTTCTATTAGATAGGTCAATGTTGAAGTACCAGGCTAGAATAGACAATGAAAATCATTGTAGCTTAACGTTTGTGATCTCGCTGAACAGCATTTTCCCGAATACTAGCTGCGTTACAAAGATGGAAAAAAAATACTTATTCCTAAAATCAATTCAAAGTGATTACTATATAACGGATGGAATACAAAAAATGAGGATCTTGTTATCCGCTTAGACTCTTCTCTAGTTTTCATAGATATTCAGTGAGTATCGTTTCAAAAGATTCAGCGCTTAATATCCTACGAAAAATATCTATCAGGAGACTTTCAGAGAGGATAAGATAAAAAATGTCTCTTAGCAATACTTCGAAGGTGCAACACCAACTACATTGAAGTTCAAAATCTAGCTGTCTTGCATTTTTGTTATGACGTCTAGGTATATAAATGGATGGATGTGCTCAATTTACATGATTTCAACAGTTCTACTTTATTAGTGGTATACTTGAGAATTTCTCTATTGATATCTTATTCGGTATTTTACACTATCGATAAACTTTTCCTTCAATCTTAAAAATCAGATAATACAATACGCCGACATTTCCTTGTATGGTTCGCCATGAAAATACAAAAAACGGAGGATATATATTTATATGTTTAAAATTCTTTACATTGAATGTTCGCAATACTACAATCATAAAGATTTGCTTAGTTTTATCTGTACAGTACTCATTTATATGCAGGTTTGTTAAACATGAAATAAATTATCTAAAAAACATTTTGACTTCTAATTCTGTGGGATATAAAAATTCCAGTTGGGTTTCACGAAAACTAAAGCAGATATAGTTAAAATGTTGAGACCTTCATTCTTTATTAATCCTTTATAATTCAGCTCATTGCTCCTATATCAAATTGCAGAATATTCAACTGGATTGTCAGAAAGATGAGTTTGGGTGGTAAAACCAACATATGAGATGCGTGTGGAATGTTTCATATTCTTTTCGAATGAAAAAAATGTCGTACTTATTATCTATTTAAGATTCTCTAACCGTTTGGTGAAAAGTCACTCTGAAGAATCTTCAGCTTTAGTTGTATGATGGCATACGATAATGAAGTCACATAATTCTTGGAATTTCTCATAGTAATGCCTTCTTCGATTTGTTTGCCAGATCTCATCTGCTAACATTGACTAAGAAAAAGATTCCCATGAAAACGTTTCACATGCAACCTCATAACAACTAACATAGAACAGCTGTGAAGTATATCTTGATTATCAATTTTGTTTTTTCGATCACGATATATCTCCTTTACACTTAATTGGTTGGTGGGTTTCGTATTCGATGTCGTGTGCTATTCATTACATCCGATATATATTTCAATATGAATAAGAATTCAGTTAGTAAATAGAGAGGGATACCAAGATCAGTAAACATACATTTTTTACCCAAGATATTGTATTTAAAATTTTTTAATATCTTGTACAAGGTTGGACAAGAGAATTTAATCTTTTCTGATTTCTCTTAAAGAAAACATAAACTGAATGTTGCTCGTTGATAACGTTCTATGAGAAATGGCTAAAATTAATCAAGAGAAGTGAACTTCCGTGCTCGAGATGAAGACGGCTTTGTTTAGATAGATATCGAATTTTCATACTATTCAAAATTAACAAATGAAACATTCTGTGATGAGATTCACTAAAACTCAATTCAGCAATAGTTGAATGTTAACCATTATTTTTGTCGCTAATCACTACAGAGTACACAATGCGATATAAATTTCGAACAAATGAGAAAACAACTTTGGGAAGATCGTTTACGTTTCAGCTATCTCTAAACTATTAAGTTGAGTCAAATGAAAATTTTTTGCTTCGAATTGCAATACAACGAAACTGAATCGGCTACTTCTAGATATGGTTTGAAAAGTAGCTTAATTTTGATCGAGTATCGATTTTCATTACTTATTTCGGTACCAATTAGTTACATTTGCTATTGATAAAAGTTCCTTTATGTTATTAGAAAAAAATGAAAAATTCCTGTGTCGTCGTGTTCTAATGATCGAACTAAATGTTGCGCGTAAAGACTGCACAGAAAGAAATTTTGACAGTATATCTCATCTAATAGTTACCAGGAAGACAAAACATCATCTTTGCACGCGAGGCTTTGAACATGTCTTGTTGAGATATAATTTATATCTTTACTAAAAATGCGCCATCTCACAAGTATTTTGAATTAAAACCCATTGCAGACTTAAAAGCTGCAACAGACAAGAATGACGGCACGAAAATAACTAATCAGACCACAGTCTTTGACTGAGACAGTCTATTGAATTCAATTAGGTTCTTTGGACTCAAATACTTAAATACATGAATGAAATTTTTTTCAGATGAATTTGAAACGTAGAACACACCTAGAAGTAGTAGAAACATTGAGGATTCTGATTGAAAGGGGTATTCTACATCACCTGTTAAGTTGGCCAAGCTTTAATTTGGGATAGTCTCCTCATTTTTAAAAATAAAACCTTGTCACTAATTTTCGACAATAATTGCATCACATCATAAGAATCTTGATGGAAAAGCAATTTAGATCTAATGATATTGTGTCAAATCTGAATAGATGACGAAATTTATTCGAAATTATGTCATTGTGCGCTATAATATCACGATTGATAATTGAGAGGATTTCCAAAAGTCTAATTCGAGGTTCGAACCGAAAGTTATTTTTGTGTATTTTCTGATATAATTATTTTCATAAGAGATAAATCAACAATAATACGCATCTTTACTTGGCATTATATGTGAAGAAAACATTGGGGAATATTTTGCTCATGTGTAAACGAACCTTATCTCGAAAACACAATGAGTATGAGAACTGAAATATAGCACAGACGTTAAAGGTTTTATGCACGAAGATGATTCTATTCAGCAGTTTGAGTTAACCATGTTTCGTTGAATGAAAAGCTAGAGATTGGTACTCGATGTGTTATTTTCTAGTCTGCTCTATTGTTTCAAGATCATTCTGCAAAGATTCTGTCTAAAATTTCTAATGAGATTAAGACATTTATTTTCTTTTCTCTTACGATTATTTCCAATGGTGACTCGATCTGTCTAAGAGCTTGTTTAAATTTTTTGAAGACCTCGGTAGTCTAAGAATATACCCTTCCTTACTTATGTAGTGATATTTAATTATTATACCTTCAATTCGATGGATTCGTGAAAAGTTTTAAAGACTCTTCATCGAGAATGACGTTCAATGATTTCAGAAGACATATTTGTATTTAATCCAATGTTTAGTCTTGCTATTCTACAAATCCTACCTAACTCTACAATATTAGTATTATCAAATCTTTCTTGGAGAAAATTATTTAAGAAAGAAGAAGATACATCAGTATCTTTTAACTTACGAATTTCAAAGAGATGTTAATACACGTCGATGATAAAAGATATTAATCACTCTGAATTACAGTGAAAGCGAAATAAAATTGGAGGATAACTATTCTTGAAATGCTTGTGTTCACAAGTTTTATGGATGAAATGATTGTAAAATCGTAACAAGACTCATGTTGATAGATTTCTTCCAAGGAAGTAGTATTTTATTTTCTCTTTATTTTCGTCACAATTCTAATTCATATAGTCAGCAGTACTTGAGACGTTAGAGACTCCTCTAATCTAGCTGTAATACGACTATGGTACGGAACATATTTTTTTTTCGTCTTCAAAAACTATTTCTGACTGGTGGATTATAATATTGTTCTAAAGAATTTCTTACTCTAGAAAAGACGGAGTATTTGAATAATCGTTTGAAAAAGTCGATTGAACTATATTTATTGGAGATACCTAAAACGCTGTTCGAAATAAAATCATGTATACGAATATGCCAGTGATCAGAATTCTTCAAAGAATTGAGGAAAAGCTTCTAAAACGATGCTCCAAAATAAGTAACTCAACTTTGATTTGTACATCATGTTCAAACTTTTACTCAAATGTTTTCTTTTCCTCGTGTGAAATGACTAAATACATTTAAGTGCTGACTTGTTTCCGTAGGAATTGTAATGATAAGAAGGCAGATGTAACGACCTTCTGCCTTCATTGCATGAATATTTCTTTAACAGTTTAATTGATTGGTGTGAAATTTTGTCGTTTCACTCTATACTTTTGAAAGTTTTATTTCATTTAAATCGGTCTCCAATAGTTATCAAAAATGATTATTTCGTAATCTAACGCACACACCAATCGTTTTTAAAAATATCTATGAACCAAACATTGTCTATAATTCATTTCACACTTACAATTAGGTTTCATTTTCAACTGAACTAAATATTTGACGAATACGGCATGTTGAGTTGATCATAATATCTATTAAAATGAATTGTCTCATTCGTTACACCAACTATAGGAGAACTGATTTTCTGAAATTGGCAGACTTCCAAGCTACAATGTTTAGAAAAGTCTATCGCTATGAATTAAATAGATTTTTATTAGTCTAATCTTCTTCCGTCTAGATTCATAAAAAACTTTTAATAATGAAAAATTTGTTTCACCATGACGACTCGATTAACTATAATGTCATATAAGAAAAATTGCTTTGCCAAGATTGTATAATATTCTCCTATCTTTCATTTAAATGAAAACGAAAATCGATTCGAAACTAAATAAGTCAATTTTAGACGATTTTTGGTGTCATACAATTTTTCCAAACGACCAGCATATGAGTTAAATCTATAAATGGTTGTTTTTTTACATCTAACGAGTACACCTGTTCAAACGGAAACACATGCAGTATCAAAATCGCTACGCTTGCATAAGAGTAATATGAAGAATAACTACCCATTGATTATTGTTTGCATTTGATTACAGAATATTAAGTTCATGGAGGAAAGTTTTAGTAAGTATGAGAATTCCTATTGAACCGTAGTATATAGTCCCATAGTAAAATAAGCATCAGAATATGTTTACTTTATAGATGAGAAACATTTCTATTCGTCATACTGTTGAATATTAAAAAATATTATTTAAGTCATGAAATCAATGGTTTATCTCGAAATATTTAGTCAGACATTTCGAGTGAACTTCTTGTATCATTTTTTCTACATGAAATACTGGCCGCGCAAGACAGAGTAGTGCATATGTATCTATATTGATAGTATGATTCAAAGTTAAGTTTAATTCATCAACTAAATTTATTGATTGAAATGCACAATATTCATTCGAAATAGATCTAAGTTCTCTAACTAGGATTAGGATTGATTTTTCCCTGGATCCAATAAGTATAATTCTTCATAAATATCTGTTTTCGTAATAGTATACAACTTGGAATGAATATCTTGACTTAGACTATATAGAATTTTCGCGAAGTGCACCTTAGTGTAAGCAATAAATCAGATTTTGAAATTGCTATATAAATACTCATTTATTCAAACCGTCCACTTAAAAATATTTTCTTATAGATAAACACATCTGAATAGACAAAGCATCACAAGATCATTTGGGAAAAATCAAACACTAACATATATTGAAGGCTAAACAAAAACACTATACAAGGCAAAGAAAAGACAGAATCACCTCCGGCAATAAGTGTAAAGTTAAACAATTTAAACTCTAAATTCAATAAGATGACTCGTTTCCATTAATTTTTTTGATAATAACTCAGAGCCAATAACTTTACAAAAGAATTTACGATATTGTAAGAATAAACGAAAAATAGAGAATTGTTGAAAAAAGACATTTATTTCTGACTATACCTTGATTCTATCTTTTATCATACAATGTTAACAAGCTAACTTTGTTTTTGATGAAGTCTGATTATTTTTCATGTCATTTATTCATGGTAGTATCTTGTAAAGAAGTAAATGTTAAGTTTATGTAGATTTGAATCAATATCTTGAACTGAAATTTCTGAAATGTGCTAAATCTTAATATAAATAGATATAATCACATCGAATTGATGATTATTCTTCATCCGCTCGTTCCTGAACATAGCAGTTTCTCAGACAAAACAAGGTCTAATTGAATGTAGATTACGGGGATAATAATTAAAACTCGTCTATTTCACAACATACCTCTTCTAGCTGATATATTTTTCTTCTCTGTTAATGTACTTAGATATTTTTAAGGGTTATGTTTTTCGTGTCTTTAAACTATAATAACTTTTACAATTATATATGGATCGGAAAGATTAACATTCGCTACCGCCAGCAACTTGTCTAGACAGATGAGGATTATTCGTTTCTTGTTCACATCAATGTGCTAATTATTAGTGGAATTCTTTTTTTTATCGAAGCGCACTTTTTTATGCTTAAATCGATCAAGATAAGTCAATTAACTCACAAATAGAATACGGATCATGTTGAATTCATTTCTTCTTAGATAAGAAACAAAGACCAATAGTCTTGTAATATAAAAGTTTCTTTTAATGGAAAAATATAACCAGTCAAAAGTTTCTATTTCGATCATACTTATTTGGGAGGCTTTTAGAAATATCGAATGACTATTAGGACATGCATTATTAAAAATTTAAAGGATCACTTCTATTCACAATAAATTTCGAGAAAATCTATCGTACATAAACTGAATCAACTATTTATCTAACTTGAAAGGCTAATTATTATCTACTTCTATTTCGTTTGTTTTCAATTGATTTCGACTTTTAAGATCATCATTTATGAGTATAGTCTATTAGATGTCGACATAATGAGGAACATTCTCTGTGAAATTCATCGTATTTCGCAATAATACAATGTTTTAGATTTAAACACAAGATGTTCAAATGAAAATGTTACCAATCAATGGACGATGATTAATTTCAAAATGAGTCTGTTAGAGCTTCTGTAAAAAACACTAAAAGGCTTGGACAGCAGTTGTGAACTAAATAAAATTGAGTTCAATTTTTTGTTTTCATAAGAACAGTTATTCCAGTTCAAGTTTTACTTTCAACTCAAAAAGTTAATGAAAGCTCAAGTCAACATAAAAGTCTACACTTTATGTGAATGGTAAATAATTATTTTCAGCTAAGTTTTCTTTTGCTTGTAAAATCAAGTTACAATTTAATGAAATATACAATGAGGATAGATGTCCAAGGATGATTGAGGTTATTGTTTAAAAAAAACGACTGATAATTGAACAAAACATGAGTCAAATGGAAAATTTGTAATCTCTTCTAAATGTATTTAAATCGGTTAAAAACCTCAAGGTCATGAATGACAGTACCTAATATTCATTTCCAATTACAAGAAAAATGAGTATTTCTCGATAAAAACTCAGAGAGAGAGAAGTCCATTTTCAGTCAGAAATTTGCCGAAAATGTCTAGTACAATGTTAACAAATAGTGACAAGTGAACCATTTTAACACGATTCTTGTATAGATAATGGAGCCTCAGTTAACCATTCTAGGGCACTACTGAAAATTAAAATTCGGAAATTCTGACATGAAATTGTATTAGTTGTTTAGAACCTTGGAAGAGAGACCTGAGAAACCCTACTTTCAAAGATTTGATGAAGAATTTTTTTCCTTTTTAAAAATTAAAATACTCACGACTTCTTTTAATTTGAAATGCATACTAATAATATCAGTTGCTATTAATTTAAATTTCAAAATCGATGAAAAATATTTTAAAAAGATTAAAATCAAATAAAATTTTTCTTCATCTCTGTGAATCTTGTTGATAAAGGCATAGGTGAATCAGGGTATCGGTCTCAACTCTAGCTGCAAATTACGTTCTACAATCTCGTTTACTTCATTTTCAATCTATTTAGTTGATAGTTTCTTTTGACAAAACAATGGTTTGATATGGCAAACAAAACCCACAAGTAACTGCACTCTTACAGCTTCGAACATCATCTTAATGAGTTTGGTCGGTGCTAGAATTATCTCATGTTGTTAAGTTGTTTAACGGAGGCATACGGTAGAAAAACAACATCGACCTATGTTGAAACAGCAGCTCCGATATAGCTATGGAAACGATGTTTCAGGTCGAATAAATCGGATGTCACATGAAAAAAATACACGAGAAACACAAATAATTGAATTCGTTGACTTCAATTCATCGACATGTTTTACCGCCGCTGCAACAGTTATGTTTTGAGATGTAGGTTCTCGTTACAGGGAATAAATCACATGAAGAGTCTCATAAACGAACATCATCACCAAGCATGCTAAGATATCTGTTTTTCCAGAGAGATTATTAATATGCACTATGGGAATAATGATGATCAAATCATCCAGAAGTATCGATTTCGTAAGTAGATCCGATCGAACTGTATGGGAATTTATATACTATTGACGAAATGATACTCGGATTATGAGTGTTCAAATTCTGCTGACTCAACTGCAGGATTCTGAACAAACCCTTGTGTTAGCATATGATACTAATTATTATTCAAGTGAATAAATAGGATTAAATCTTTGGATCTTCACAAAAGCGAGCAAATATTTTCATATGATTGTATTTATAAATCTGGCTGTAGCATTGGGCAGATCAATGTAGCGCAGACATCTATCTATATGTATCATGCTCCAGGAGCTGTCATTCAGCGATCGGCTAAATACCGTATTCAATTTTCATTTCAGCAATTTTCTTAACAAAATACAAAAAGGAAACTGGTGTATCATGAGGATTCTTTTCTGTCAAATTTCTGCTAAAATATTGATTTATGGATGAGAAGATAAATGATTGTAAAATTGAAAATGAGAGTAGATCAATCATTCGTACCTGGTGGCATTGATGAGTTAATGTTTGATGCACTGTCGGCATCTTTCGTTGCTGCCATCATTGTTGGTGTTGATGAAGAAGATGCAGTTGGTTCAGATACAACAGAAGAAGGCTTTTGTTCATTCGATTTAGAAAATGGTGATTTAACAAGTGTCATCGGTGGTTTAACTTCTTTTAATTCAATAATATGAAGACCAGATGCCTGATTCAATTGACCTAGTACTTCGAAATACGAACCAGGCATGAGAATAATTTCTTGTTCGGTATTTTTGAAATATGAATGGGCAGCAACAGATTTTCCGTTGATGCATTCAATAGAAAATAGAGTTCGTTGTCCGTCATTGCCCATAAATTGATCAGATTCTAGCAGTTGCATGCCAGCAGTACAAGAACTTACTCCCCACCAAGCAAATTGTGTACCTGTTTTGTATTTTGAACTTAAATCGACACCTCGAATACCACGCCATACTCGTCTACTTTGCGATGGTAATTTATGAAGAGCAGTAAAAAATAATTTCAAATATGAAAACCAGGGTTTCAAATCTTCACGACTTTCAGCTCTTAATGATTGATTAAGTAACAAGTATAGACTTGGTCCACCATCGAATTGCATTGTATACAGATGTATGGAGGCTGATTCTTGCTGATCTAAACCATCAGCTGGGTTTCGGCTATTGTGTACAGCAACCATAACATTGTCTTCGATTTCATTGAAAAATCCGGACACCGGCTCGATAGCTTCCATTAGGGAAACAAGTGGTTTGTCTTGATAGCCTTTTATTGGTGACAACAGATGGTCGATGGGTTCATCAAAGAGATCTGTAAAACGAGATTTGTCGCCAGATTGTGATGCCCTGGCCATCTCTCGATTTCAGTGCCCAAGAAAAAGTAATTGTGAACTTCAATAAACTAGAACGAGATATAATCAATAGTATTAAAGTGTTCGTCTTGTAAAAATTGATGCGTAAAAAGCACTAAGCATGAAAACCTGATTTTTTCTAAGTATTAATTGTACACAAGTTAACGGAAACAACAACCTATCCATTTGGTTTATATGCCAAATGAGAGTGTAAAGTGAAATTTCTGCGGCATCATACTATTGCAGATTTTTAAGATCACTTTCGGATTTTAAAGTAATCGCATACCCGTGACATGATATAATAGAGGACTCACATCTTAAAACACGTTTAACATTTTGATGTATCAGAAACAATTTTAAACACAGCATCCTTTCAGATGTGACTAGCTGTATTACTCGAACTTCATATTTTTTTGAGCCTGTCACGACATTGCTGTGCAACTAGAGCACTCCTCAAAAACAATCGAAAACGTGTTTCATTTTCGAGCGTGCTTCAAGTCAGTCTCATGGCTTTTGTTTTTATGAAAGCTAGGCTCATAGGATTAAGAAGTTATATTTATTTTCTTCGTGGAGATTATTTGAATTATTTGTTTTTGTTGTTTCTGATTTGATGGGAAACTGAGACCTTATCCTGTTTAATTAAAGCTATTCCATGGTTTTTGCGCTTCAATACTTAGTCATAACACTGAAGGTCATTTCTCAGCAGTACGATGTCGAAAAAAATACTTTATAACTATTCCTACCAATAGAGTTCACCACTTTGGATTCCATATATTTTGCCTATAGCACTATTATGTCATTAACATACAGCTTATGCATAGTGACATCGAAGAATACGATTCATATACGTTCTTTATATCCTCCAGTTGAACAATAACGGCCTTCATATAGTCGTTTACGGTGAAAATACAGATAGCCTTGTTGATTGACCTGGCTAAGTTGGATATTGAATGCGATCATAAGCTTAAGTAATTCAAAGATCCCTCGGTTGAAAAATACGGATCGGTTTCGCCAGTGAAAAAAATGGAAGGTGGCAGGAATTCAAAGGAAAATTTTCGGTCAGATTAATCCAACCAGTTACAGCGATTTCCTGAAGGATACAGTGACTTTTCCGAATCCTTCTAACAGTTCATGCAACATCCATTCTCTGGAATCATTGATCTAAGTCTGATGAAATATATCTGAATCAATCAACTAAGATGCCTAAATTTGCCATAATTATACATTTCATTCTATCTGAAAATACACATCAACCCTAAATCAAACAGAAAAGTCAAAAGCATTAGTCAATATTAATGCACTATTGAAAAACTACTCATGTACAATCTATTTACATTGAATGCGAGATCACGTTACATTCTCTCCAATTAACAGATGCTTTATACCAGTCATCTGCCGGACGAAAAGCTATTACACAGTTATGATATCCAGAAAGTAGATATCATAAACGATGTCTCCGTCAAACAGAAGATTTTGATATAGTCCGATTGGTACATAACTCAATACTAATCTACTGATAAGGCTGTAGATTAGCCTATCCGTACGGATACAGCCCACTGAACAACTTATTACCTTACTCATAGACAGAAGAGACATAGAGCTCTAAACGTGTTGACCCACTGCATAAAATGATCGACAATAGATTCGAGAGATCAAAAAATTGCCAAATGCTAGACAGAAAGGTACATCACAGTTACTGAAACGCTCCCTAGCGCAAGCCCATCGACATTGCAAACAAAGTAACAAGCAAGATACGACATGTATCGACTCTCTATTGTATGTCATTAGTTGTGCCCACGCCTTTAAACAAGCTATATGGTCTCTATGTATGAGATGTCAGTGATGGTACCGGTTCGGTTTTATTCCAAGTATCTCGAACCGATTTCATCTAAATATAAAGTTATACTCTAATGCATTTGTTAACTTGCTCACTAAAAGCGAATGAAGAAAGTGTAGCACATTTTTTTTTGTGTTTACTCAATTATTCCATTAATCTATAAGCACTAGAATTAGTTTTGTTCATCATTCCATGCACACTATTACAGACTACAATCAAGTATGAAACATTCATATCTATGAATAAATATTAATTAATTATCAGTTTTGTAATCATTTTTAAGTAACTAATAAAAACTTGCTTTCTTCAACTTGAAAGTAATCTATAGCAAGCAATATTTACGTTAGGAAAAACTGATCTAATTAATATTTCAAACTTTCGAACTTTCGAACTTTCATAGTGCTTATTACTTTTCAAAATATTAATGACGAAATGAAGCTGTAAATTTGGGGAAAATCGTTGTGTTTTGAAGGGGAAGATTTCCTCTTTCGGAGTATACACTCCACATCATCATTAGGATATGATTGTCAAATGCCCCACGATGTTGAAGCATAGACTGCACAGCCACAGAAAAACGACTGAAAAGTATGACTTAAATGTAAATTACTTCTCAAAACGTAAGAGTATATAACATTTACGCAGAACATCTCTCAAAGAATGACAAACTGGCATTTGAAAAACGTTCTTCTGTTCAAAAACACGTTCAGTTTTTTCAAATATTCAGTTTCGTTTCGTATTTAATATTTGAAAACTATGGCGAAACTTGAAGATAAAAACGATGAATTTCTCGGACGAAGGGACTATGATTTTATTTTACATTTCATAATCATTGACTAAAGTGGTTATTTTCATAAACTAAGTTTCATTATTTTGATAAAATGTTAAATTTATGGAATCCGCTTGTTCTGATATTCATCTTAATCAACTAGCTTGAAGTATATCAAAATTAATGTCGACCTCATCGTTCGAAACGCCCTTTTTGCATGCTTTTACAAAAACTTAAGAAACCTTTTTCATTCTTGAGATTCCTGAGTAACCAGAACTATTACTCCTTAAGACTAAAAAATGGAAGTTGAAACCAAAGTGGGATTTTACTTGATAGGTAAGAATTATGAATTAATTATTATTATTCTATTGGATCACAGCTTTATAAGAAGAAAAGCGTTCACTAAAACTTTGCACTCAATGAAGAACGAAAATACCGTAAGTAATTCCTGATTAACGGTAGAATTTACTAACCACTAAAAACTAGCTAAAGTCTTTGTCAACGGGTAGCGTTTTTAAATCGTAAAGAAAAAACGCCGATGCTCTTAAAAATATTCGCACCTGAATTTCTCAGAACGCTCTTAGAACTATCGAAGGCTTAATTTTCTTTGTCTTCTTTATTTTAGAATCGGTTCTGTTTCGAAAAACATGAACCGAATCCCATCACTGTTATCTTCCTTTTCACATTGTACTATAGTATGTTTTTCAGATCACAACATGCTTCCCAGTGATTTACTAACTAGACAGGGGGATGGGGGATGCCTTTTTCCGACGCGAAAAATTACAGAATATTGCAAGCACATATACAGAGACAGACTAGACGCAAACTTCCAAGGAGAGAAAAATGGCAATAAACTGTTTTACTTTCATATTGTAATTTGTTTCATTTCAAAAACTCCAATTCTATCATACCGACGATTTCTACCCTGAAGTCTTATCATAAAAATTTGCAAAGTATGGCTTTTATAAAAGAGCTTTATACTAATGTCCAACATTTTGACAATGTCGACTACGAAATTTCACATGAAACTGTCAGTTTAAATGAGTACCTTCATCCCATAGATGATTTCAGATTTCTATGTAACAGTCACTGATAATTTGCGCATATAGGCATCAAAATTTTTATCATTAAAAATCAGTTTAAAATTCAACTTGATATCTCATTCTATTTCTGTACAATACACGATTTAACACAGAAATTAAATAAATCATGCTATTCTAATGAGAAGTAGAATGAATGAAAGATGCACATTACCTTCAATCGAGTATCGGCTGCTACTGCTATACTTTGGGCTCGAAATTTTCTGTTTCTGACCCGATTTTTTACTTCAATTTATTCGTTCTCTGTCGTTTTATCAAATATATATATATATTGCAGAGTACAAATATTGACAATGGATAATATTCTCTTCGGATTTTTTACAAAAACAACTGAAAGGTGAGTTTTTGCAGAATGAGGGTTCTTTCCATGAGGAAAACTGATACAAAGGTATTTGAGAGCTGCCTGTTGAAACGTTCGTTTTTCGAATTTTGAGCGCAGATCACCAGTGATTCAGATGCATCTTGACACAAAAAGATATTTACATGTTCCTATAATAACGTAGTGAAACAAAAGTTATTCCAGAAGATTCATGACGGCTCTGATATCTGTTATTTGGGTCTGGATACTGGCATCTATATGAGGAAATAACTAACCACACACCCACACCCTTGAAAACAACAACAGTTTGATTAATTTTTGTGTAACTAGAATTACTCTTTCTCTTAATCTGAATCATCTGAAGTCATCTCTCATGTAACAAGACATGTAGCAACTAATTTTTATAGTCAGCGTTTGTGTTAATTCAGTAGTTTCTCTTACGGCACAGCCTTGAAACGCCTTTATCAGACGGCAACCCTGGTCGAATCTTATGTGAAACTATTCGATGCGGTAATCTTCAATGTCAATGCAACAATTAATCATCTGATATCGATCTTAACAATGAATTTTGCTGATTGGTGGAAAACATAGTGTAATCAACAAGCTCAATGAACAATGGCTCTAAGACAACTTCAAATATTTTTTATGCTTTACCATCATTTCTTTGGAGTAAGATATTTTATTTGCTGGAATAGAATCGTTTAAAAATATTGGAAATTGCAGTGAGTCTCCTATGTCGAAAGGAACGGTCTCGGTACGCGTACAGCACATTGGTACGCTTTAGATTGCGTGCAGTGTGCGAACCAAGCGCGTACGATTTATGTTGAGTGTATGTTATACGTACCATGAATAACTCTCCAAGCAGAAGGATTCGTTATCAAATAGCTGAATGAGGGTATATAAGACAAGCGAAATCATCTGATTTATCTCGTCATTTTTCTCAATACAAGCAGGGCATCATTTTTTATACTAAAACGTTTTTTACTTTTTCAATGAAATTTTGCTCTACGATTTTTCCGAAACCTCAATATATTTTATTTTACTTTTTTCATCCATCTACTCATTAGTTTAGTATGTTTTAAATTTTTTCCTCGAATTTTATGAATGATATTTTTTAGTTTGTAAAAATGTGAATTAATATCCAATGGTTTTTTTACAAATAACCAATGTGTAGTACATAAAATTAAAATGACTTTTGTATTTATTTCAATTACAATAGAATATTTTTTATATTCTTTATTTTTTATGCATCTGATGAACGAATGTGTGGAAATACAACTTAGAATGATCTGTACCAGAGCTGCCAACAGGCCACTTTTTTTCCGGTCCTGCCTGACCTGCTACGATTGAGCCTGATCTGATGCCTGGCATGGCCTGCAGGCCAGGCATACATGAAGCCAAAAGAAAATCGATGCTTCTTTTTATAACACATATCCATTCGGTTCAGTATTTAGTCACCATGTTGAAGATTAATGTGGCTGTTTATTTCTGTTTTTAAGGGAATTCTCTTTGCTGAGCCGAAATTATCAAATTTTTCGTTCCTTGTTTTCTTCTGCTGTACATGTGCGTTGAAGTGTACTCTATCTATTGGTGATGTTTTGAGAATTCAATTATTACCTTACAGTAAAAAAATCGAAAATATAAATCGATTACCGTAAAAGTATAGGACGTTTTTCTTTCTTTGGTCATTTTCTCGAACCTGCTTTTTAAGTAAAAGTTGCCCCGTTTCTCAGGCATGATATATTTGATCTAGCTGAAATTTTTTCAACAAGTAATCAAATAGTGTTACTAGTACCAATTTTGTTTTTATTTAGAAAAGTATTCTTGCGCTGAACTTTGACACGTCTTAAGAAGGAAGCACTATTCAAGCAACTTTTTTATTCGAAGGGGATGATACAGAAAGAATTCAAAGCAATATGCACCCTAAAGTGCTTCTAGTGTCTGTAACAAATTTTCAGCTCTATCGAACATACAATAGCTAAGAAGCTGGGCGAGTAGAGAGGCAAGTTTTAGTCCTTGTGAAGCCGATGTTTTCTTCGAACAAGCATTTTGGAAGCGTGAGTTTATGAAAACGTTTAATCTATTGATCCAGATCTATCTACTCAGAAAGTTTCAAACATTTTTGATGAGCCACTCTTAGAATTTGTTGCAAAGGGGAAGGTATAGCCTTAATAACCATAATTTAAAAAATCTGTCCTATATATTAGAAAATGAAAAAATCTCTGTGAATTAACACCACCAACACTTAACAAAAGAAACAACCACTATTAGACAACTTCAATAGGCAACGTCATTTTCCATATTTAAAACAAATCTAAACAAAATCAATTAAATTGACTGTCCGTTTTTACTTAATTCATCGTCTTTTCGCTAATAAAAGGTGAAAATTCAATGACTACTTTGTCTTCATTTTTGTTTTAGTCTTTTTCTTTGTATCTTTCGCGATAATCGTTGGAGTAAATCCGATTCGATCATGATTTGGATGCAGTTTTCTTAATAATGTAAGTTGGATTATAGCGACATTTAGTATGACGTTGAGCAGATCAAATCATTCTAAGTCAATTTTGAGCAGGCTGAACAGTTCAGACTGGCCTGGCCTGGTGGCAGCTCTGATCTGTACATCGAGCTGAAATTTATTGTTGGAAAACTAGATTTTTTTGGTTTTTCAATAAATTTAATATCAGTACCGAACGGCAAGAAAAAGATGAATACTTCTTTTCACCTGTATTGAAAAAGCTGTGATGCCAACAATTAGTTTGAGTTTCAAAGATAGACCAATAGGAAAAATTGCCAAAGTGCATTAATTCACTTTGCGGCACGCTTGCGGTACTCGCGTACTCCACGTGACAGCAGTACGCGTACCGAGGCCGTTCCTTTCAACATTAGATCCGGGCACAGATGGCACTAGTATACAAGCATCGTAAAAAATGAAATATCATTAATTCATTCTAAAAACTGAACCAGATTAATCTTTCGAACAAAAATTCTTTAATTATGAATAGTAAATCGTCGAATCAAATATTAACTACGAAATGATTTTTTTATAGTAAACAAACCAATAGAAATGACGGAGACATTTCTTAAAAGGTGGCCATTTATATTCATAGAACAGTAGAACGATACTAATACTATTTTCTCATCGAACAATAGGATTTTATCGTCAAAAACAATATTGACACAAATCAGTAGTCGAAAATTTGATTTCAATTTCAGATAAAAAAAAAAGAAAAGAAATACATAAAAAATGGTTTTCATGAAGCCTGAAAGTGCTCTGCGACGAGCTGATGGTAAAATTGTTGTGTTTATCAATTATTGTATCTCTTGATTATTGATAATTTAGAATTAATCGATGTTGGTAAAAAACAACGTGCTTTGGAAACATTATTTGAGGTTATTACGTCACGTCGTCATCGAACATGGACGAAAACACACGAACCTTTAATGGAAAAATTTTTGGATTTATGTGTTGAATTAAAGAAGAGTCAATTGGCTAAAGATGGTCTTCATCAATATAAAACAATATCACAAACGGTTTGTATCATCTATCTAATGATTCTAGTAAAACAAATGAAATGACGGTAATTATCATTCAGGTATCAGTTAAATCACTTGAAGATGTTATCATGAAATTTCTCAAACAAGGTGAACAACGATGTTTAAATGCTCGACAAGAAGCTACAAATGCTCTCGTAGATATTGATGATCTGGAAGTTTTACAAACACCCGAAAGGTAAGTGTAAGAAAAATAATCATAGATTTCTTTTCAATTTAATGACATTGAGAATCGTTTTGCTGAGTCATAGAAAGTTAGACATAAGTCTTTTCTTATTAGGTGTTGTTTGATGAACAAGTATTCTAATGATATATTTCTTCTGTAAATATTTTGTCGAACTGTACACATGATGAATTCTATCTCGATCAAAATTCATATTTCCCTTCAAATTGTAGAGAAACAAATTTGACATGTACAAGAGAATAAATAAAACGATTCTTCTCACTTTCTCATCTAGTCTTCTACTCAGTGCAGTTAGTGGTGAATCACAACAAGATCGTACTGATCGTGATATGTTAGCACCATGGTTGAAATTCGTTTGGGAATCATATAAACAATGTTTGGATTTATTAAAGAATAATAATCGTGTCGAAAAAATCTATCAAGAAGTTGCACAAATGGGTTTTCTTTTTTGTCAAAAATATAATCGTCGACCGGAATTTCGAAAATTATGCGATACAATACGTACACATTTTACACAATCACAAAAATATTCACAACAAATGTATAGTGTCAATTTTCAATTGGCCGAAACACAAGCACTTCATTTAGAAACACGTTTAGTTCAACTTGACACAGCTATTGCAATGGAACTATGGCAGGTAATGAATTATTTTCAGCGAATCATCTGAAGACAAGAAATGAAAAGCTTCTGTTCTCATCAACGTTTTAGGAAGCGTTCAAAGCAGTTGAAGATATTCATGCATTCACAACGATTTCGAAAAAAACACCAAGACCACAACAACTAGCATCGTACTATAATAAAGTAGCACTCGTTTTTTGGAAAGCCGGCAATTATGTTTTTCATGCTACAACTGTTCTGAAATTATACGTTCTACATAAAGAACAAAAAAAGAATATAACACACGCTGAATTAAGTCGTCTATCAACAAAAGCTCGTATGTTGACGAATGTTTTTCTTTTGTATTTCAATAAAAATCTATTTTAGTCTTATCTATACTTTCAATACCATTGCCGACACCACGAACACAAATCGATGAACATCTAGAAACGGATGAAACAATAAATGAAAAACAAAAACGTTTAACAAGTCTACTATCATTACAACAAGTTCCCACGCGTGCAAGTCTCATACGTGATATGATTAAGCAAGGTGTTTTAAATTTTGTTTATCCCGAATTAAAAAATATGTACGAATGGTTAGAAGTTGAATTTAATCCATTGAAATTATCAAATAAAATGGAAGAAAGTATTCAATTTGTTGAAAAACTTGCACAACCTGAATATTCACAATATATGTCTGCATTACGTGATGTTACTGTTGTTCGTTTACTTCAACAAATTTCACAAGTTTATCAAACAATTGAATTAAAACGTTTCATTGATTTGGCACCACCTATGGATAAACATCGATTAGAAAAGATAATTGTTAATGCTGCAAGAAATAATGATGTTCAAGTACGAATGGAACATAAATCAAAAGCATTAACATTCGGCACTGATCTAAGTCTTACAAGTGGACCAGCAGCAACAAGTGACGCTAATTTGAAAACAAATATCATTCAAAAGATGCCGAATGAACAAATACGTAATCAACTTATATCAATATCACGTGCACTCTATGCATCTATGGAAATAATCAATGAAAAATCAAATAAAGAACGTAATGATAAATTGAGACGAGAAATTGCTCAAACCTATTATCGAGATGAAATCATACAACGTAAAGAAATATTGAAACGTCGAGAAGTTATTGAACGTTACAAAGAAGAAAAAGAGAAAGAATCAATATCGAAAGTAAGTTAACAAAACTAACAACATAATCTTATTGTGAACTATTTCAAAATCGATAGAAAATGATTTTAGAAGAATTTTCTCAATTATCAAATAACACAATAATGTTTTCATTCATATATATATATATATTTGAATGTAAAATAAATAAATAGTTACGATTGATTGGAAAGTTTTTCCATAAGATGTTTGTTTACTTTTGACGGACTAGAAAGTATTCTCAGTGATTTAAAAAGCTTAAACAATTCGTTTGGACTCCGAACAAACAGATTTTGCTAACTGATACAAGTCCGTTTGAGAATATGCTTAAAATTCGTTGATTCATTAGTTTTATAGAGCAAACAATTCTTTATACGATTTAGGAAAAGCAGATTTAGTAGAATAGATTTTTCTCTGCATATTGGTATTTTAGTTTCTGATTTCGACGGCAACAAGATAAAAATGTGTTTTGGGTCTTTCGAAAATTTACATTGGGAAAGAATACAAAAGTCAGGTCATCGCTCATAGCTTTTCCCTAAGGCAACAGTGAACAACCATCTTGTGAAAAGATGTTCTGATCAATCGTTATATAGATCGACTAGGGAATATACAAAAAAAAAACCAACACTATGAAAATTCTATTTTCAAAATCTTATAGAAAGCAATCTATCGATTGAACTCGATTTTATTATGAGTTTGAATAAGTGTTATTCTATCGATAGATTTAACAAACGTAATGGATTTGTTTTTTGTATAAAAATTAGATGAGACAAGCTGAAATGGTTTCTCGACATCAACAAGATGAACGTGAAAAAGAGGACAAGAGCCGTCGTGAAGCTGATCAAAAACGTCGTCTTGCTGAAGCTGCATTAGAACGTGAAAAGGAAGAACATCGTTTTAATATGAAAATTGCGATTGATAAATTAAGAGAATCGGAAATAGGTCGTAAGATAATTGAACTTATTGGTGAAGAAGAATTATATAAATATGATCCGGAATCATTGAATTCCTTACATATCGATGCTGTTATCAAGTATAGTCGTGAACAGAAAGAAAAATTAAAAGTTCAATATAAAAAAGTTGATTTTCTTATTCGTGCACAACATGAAGCAGAAGTTCCATTAGTACAAAAACAAAGTGACGACGAATTACGACAACGTCTTCATATTCAATTTGCTGAACGTGAACGTGCTATTGAACGACGTGAACGTCTCATACGTATGGATGGTGACAAAAAAGATTTTCTTCAATCAATACGTGGACAACGACACGAAGATTTCGTTGTGCAAATGCAAGCATTTGATCAACGTTTAGGTCAAGCACGTGAACAACGTTTACAACAATTACGTAAAGAATATATTGAAAAGAGAAAACAAGATTGGAAAAAACAAAAACAATTAGAAAAACAACAAAAAAAACAGGAAAAAGAACGTAAAATTGAAGCGGAGAAAAAACGTCAAGATGAAGAACGCTTAGCTAAACAGCGTGCCGAATATGATGAAAAAAATAAAAAATTAGCTGAACAAGCTAGAAAACAACGTGAACGTGAAGAAGAAGTTGAAAGAAAACTTGCAGAAGAACGAGAAGCTTCGCGACCAACATTAGCTTCAAATCGACGTCAAGTTCCTCATACACAAGATAAAACCGATAGGTTGGTTATTTATTTAATGAATAGAATTAGTATATTTTGAAAAATGCTAATTTGTCTTGTACATAGTCGACCATGGCGACGTCCACCACGCGAAAATGATGATAATCAACAATCCTATGTTGATTCAAAGGATATTCGTCGTAATGATCAACGGTAGAAATTATTCGACATATGAACGTCTGAATTAAATCATATTATTAATTTTAGTCCACGAGGTAATGAACGACGTACGGATGAACCACCGATGAATAAGGGTGCATCAAGTGATACATGGAAACCAAGACCAAGAATGGATCAACCAAATCGTGACGATAAACGAGGATTTGGATCATCATCGTCATCACAACAACAAGCATCACCATCATCATCTGAACGATGGACAGAACGAAATTCGGAAGCAGGAGGCAAATGGCAAACTGTCGAAAAGAAACGTTCTAATCCGTAAGATTTTTCAAATTTCGAATTCAGCTCATGAAAAATGACATGCTGATGTACGCATAGAATTTGTTACTATTTTCGTTTTTCTTCGATAAATAGACCACGATCGGATAATGATCGTCCATCAAATCAGCGTCCTGCTGAATCGTCATCGTCAAGTGGATCGTGGAAAAACAGAACACGTATGACAGATGACACACGAGATAGTCCTCGTGCTGGTCCGAACACCGCTACCGCTGATCATTGGAAACGTCCGGAAGAAGCTAGCAATTGGCGTACACGAGAAAAACAACGTTTGAACAGGTTTGTTTTGACAATCATTTATCGAATCGTATATTTTCTCTTCGTCTTGAATCATTTTTTGTAGCTGGCGTGCCAATGGAAGTGACGATGAAAATGAACGTTCTTCAACTGATAATCGTCCAGCGGGCGGTAATCGAGAATAAATCTCCTAGTGAAATATCAAGTGATTCTACAAGATCGTCTCTTTTTTAAAACTCATTACGTATCATCTCTCTCTCTCTCTCTCTCATGTGTGTTTGTCTTATGACGTACGCACAGTATATCTTTTTTGTTGTTGAAGAAAACAGAAGAAAAATAAAAATAAAATATCGTACTTTCTTTCTTTAAAACTCGTCTTTGTTCTTTTGTTTTTTCTTATTAGTTAGAAGATGATTGATATTTGTATTATTTAGTTCAAAGTAATTCGATAGATCAGATAGTCAATTGAACACAGAACTAGGATTGGCCTTTGATTTTAATTAGAGTTAATTAAGTGGTTGTACTTAACACACTCAATCTCAAGCGTTAACGTAACACTAAAATTAAGTGTTAAGTGTTTTATATGAAGTTATTTCGACGTTATATGTATAGGAACGCTGCTTCTTGATAATAATTATTTGTTATAAATTTGAAGATCAACGAATTTGAATGTGAAATTGTTTTCTCTTAAGTTCTCATTTTGATTTTATCATCGGAACAAGATTATGTTATGAAAATAAATGAGTTCTATAAACTTGCACTATAGTTTTCGAATAAACGTTAAATAATGTGAAAATCAAAAGCATGAATTGGATTGTCTATTGTGAGCCGAGAGAAAATTTTACTAATATTCATCATACAAAAATTGCATATATGAATCTTCTCCTGGCCTTATCTGTATAGCGATGGCGAAAGTAGAGTTAATTAATATGAATTAAATTGCTTTTGATTTGAGATCTTTCTTCGCACCATGTTTTACTCGAAAATCTTGTCTTATAGATAGATTAATGCAAACTATCAATGTATCGATAAGAAATGTCAGCTTCTGAAGACTAATGTTCAAAAGTACAGTCTCATCGATGAATTCACGAGAGTTGAATGATTTATGTCGATAAAATGAAAAAAAAATGACTTTTGTAATAGTTAATTTCTTTCTGTTGAGTTAAATTTTTCCACAATTAATTTATATCTAGATGAATTCCTTTCTCAATGAATATTCCGTAATTGGTGCTCCGTTAGACGGATCACATTTTATCTCTCAACTTGATTAAAGCCATCAGAACGACTGATTTTTAAGTAGCAAGTCTTAAACATTATTCACAAGGCTATAAGAAGTCATGATTCAAAACGATCTCATGAAAGATTATCTTCTACATGAATTTGACGGCAGTGGGAGAATTTAAGAATTCTATTTCATACTATCGTTATTCACGTTCACTTACTATTGTATAGAAAGTAGAATTCTGCTCTGAATTTTCTTTTTGCCAAAAAAATTTCGACACCTTGTGTACAGGGATTATTATCACGTTAAAAGAGTTCTACTACAAATATTCATTTCTTCATGGAGAATTGCACCTACCGTTTAAGCTACCTTGGAATTCTTAAGTTTTTCAGTTTACCGACAATCAAGTGACATATACATATTACCTGCTCGATGCTATTCAATCGCAAGAAAAAAAATTAATTCAACTGATGGAAATTCTTTTTCGGGAAGAACATCATAATGATTTCGACGAATGTTCTTTCTTATGAAAAATAAAATTCATCACTTATTCAATCGTTATGTAGATCTGAATAAGAAATATTAACTGTTTTACAGTTTATACTACAGTAAAACCTTTCTAATATGAGCACCGTTAGGACTGAAAAAAGTACGGTGCTCTTTATCAGCTGGCTTTTTAAATTTCTTTGTTCAAACAATAAAAATTGATTGATACTCGCTTTTCATAACATAACATGACCTTTGTCTTCTTTTCAATGATTATTAATTCAATTAACTATTTATTTTTCTTAAATAATTTTTTTACGACAAAAACTAATCTTTCGTAAAATAACTTTGAATCAAGATAAATATCTGTAAGTTAGGATTCAATTCCATTTACAGCTCGATGAAGTTGATGCTAATGTCTAAAGTTTTTTTTTCTTCTTAATACAAGTGACTAGTCTATCTCACCCTTATGTATTACTTTATCGTAATTTATTACAATGCAATATGCATAACAATATTTGTTTCTCGTGCTTCACGTGAGTGGTAGAATATACGCTGCTCATATTTTGGAGGTTGTTTTTACTCACGGGACTGAATAAAAATGCTCACTTCTCAGAATAAGAAGGTGCTCACAAGTAGAGGTTTTACTAGGTGTTTTCTAGAAGGAATATCGACATTATTGTCTTCTTCATCAAGTATGCCACATTATTCGAAACTTTATTTTGTATGTATTTACATAATAATCAGTATTCATTATTTCTCATGTGTTCATCGCATATCGTTGTTCAGACAGAGACAATCTATTCTAAATATTCAAACATTTTTCATCAGGATAAGATTCAAAGTCAAAGTACTTTATTCAACTCAATGATCAGAAGTCGGATTTCTATAGAAAAGCAATTGTAGATAACTCTAGTCCATATCTTGTAACCAAGATCATGTCACAGATACAAGGTACAGAAAAGTCAATAAATCTTGAACATCTAGGTAAAAGATAATCGTATTCTCTTTACTCAAGATCTGCAATTAGATCTTTGGTACGGATATTCAATTCGATAGATGGCCTTTTATGAACATTTTGTCTAATCTTTGCTTCAGAGAATTAGATCCTTAATACTAATTATTAAGTCATCAAATATCTTCAGTCAAAAGCCTGCTAGTTAAATTATATCCGACAGTGAGAAACACCTATCTCAAACGTGTAGTAGAAATTCAGTCCATTTTCAAATTATATTACAAGAAAACAAGAGATACAAAAATGTACAACATTAATGTCTATTTATGCTAATTCAAATAAAGAAAAGTTATACCATATAAAAGTTGATTGTTCTATTTTTTTCGAATATCTCGGTCTTAATTACTTTTTAGTTAATTTATTGTTTCTAATTTTTGTAACTGGTTTTCGATCATGACATCGGATGGTTATGTATGAAAGAAATCTTCATTCGCTAATCAAAACAGCGATGTATAAATGTCTAAATTAAATTAAAGATTTTATTTAAGTACTGCATTTGACAATGGAGAAAACAAACTGATTTCAGTTGCTGAAATTAAGTTGAAATCACTTTGTTCCCCGTTGGTATTTGATTGGTATTAAAATCAAAAACATTTTATTTTCTCGTTTTTCGAAAAGAAAACTGGCAGTATGAAATTTGAATTCTAAACCATCTTACGTCGTAACAACCATCAGTTAATTATTATAAAACACGAATCTTTCTCAAATTTACATTAGATTAGTCGAAAAACTTTGTTACTGCATCAACTTTTCTTGTTCAATTATCTTTTTCTTCCATTTTGTTCCGAACAACTTTAATTCTATAGATTTCTAACTGCGCCCAGTAGTGCTGAACTTCACAAATACCTGTGAGATCAACAAATTAATATGATAAAGCATTGCGACGTAATTTCTAATAATCAAAGTATATAAAATATGGAAAAATTCATCGTCTAAGAAATGTTACATCAATTCTTACTGTACGATACTTCTAGCATCTTACTTTCGACTTTGGTTTTCTATAATCTTACACATCGAATTCATGTAAAATTTCTGAGACAACGGTGTTTTCCTACGAATTGTGTCTGAGTTTCCAAGATCACACACAATCAGATATACGATCATAAAACATATTACTATTTGATTTTTCAAACCGGGAATACAATTCAAAGTGTTGCTTTCCATTTAAATCATGATCTTCAGACAAGATCTCACTAAATAAAATCTTTACCATGATCTTGAATTCTCACAATCTCTGAACTGATCTGGGCAAGATCATCGGAACACACTTATATGGTTAAATCAAAATATACACATAAAAGTATCTTTTCAACATATTGTTAAAATCGCGCTAATTGACTACAAATTTCCAAATTTTCGTAAGATCTTCCTTATGAAATTATCAAGATACTCATAACATCTTCCTCACCGATCCGACGATGCTCTCTAAATCTTACTCATTCATCACAAGATTTCGAGATCATCATTAAAAAATGTTCCTATACGAGCATCCAAAAGTCACACAAGCCGGTGGTTCAGAAACAGAATCCTGACAAAATTCTAAGCAGAATTCTGCCACTCCTCATATAGGGTAGGGCTGTACGTCTCTAGGCCACATAGTCAATTGAACACAGAACAATAGAAAATTTATGCTAAATGTCAGATTTACTATTCACTTTTATTAATGTTAAAAATCGTCTGGAATCTCTGTTATGTTTATACTCTGTAAATGAATTTTGATTAGATATAAACGAACTTCAACGATCCATAACATCGATATCAATATTAATAGTGTAGAAATAGTTAGACACGGAATAAAATTCAACAATACAATAAACAATTTCACACAAAAACATTGTACTAACATTAAGAAAAAACAAATACTAAGCTGATAAGTCTAAGCAATGATTGGAAAACAATTGTTTTATTTGCCTATAGATACTAGTAGGCTATATAAATATTGCAAAACTTCAGTTTTCGAAAAATCTATCGATATTTAATTTCAACAATATTATGAAGTTTGTTTTAGTAATTCATTGAGTACTGACAAGATTATAATCGAGCCAGCTTTGCTACTAATATTCTTTTGTATGTTGAATATTTTCATCAGGATCGACAGCAACATTTCTCAACTCTGATATAGATCTATTTACTTCAAAAAACAATAGCATCAATATTCAAGAACAAAATTCGAACATGTCGATGTCAAACAATAACACGCTGATTTCTCGATGTACGAAAATATCAGTACTATAAGAGAAATTACATGGCTTCTCTACATCATAGAAAACAGCATGAAAAATCATGTTTAGTTAAAACCAACAGTCGTATGTAACGGGGGATCGGAAAGTTTTCGCACAAAATGTTTGCTCATTTTTGGTAAACTCGAACATATTTCAGACGAGTCGAAACCTATGGAATAGAAGCAGAATTTTGTGCTCTTTCAGAATCTGAGCTTAGAAATTATGTGTCAGTTTTTGTTCGCGAGAAGTGAAGGAATCTTTGAAAGACCTGAAAAATTCGTTTGGACGGAAAAGTTTTTCGCAGTTTTTTATATTTTAACTATTGTAATTCGAAACTAAAGGTTGGAACCTTTATGACTCTATCAGTTAGTAGAGAAAA
>OENT01000763.1:12312-38620 GCA_900239685.1 Rotaria macrura | reverse complement strand
CAAATTAATTTTTAAGGCTTTTCAAAGATTTCTTCATTGCTCTTGAACAAAAAATAGATACAAAATTCCTAAACCCATATTCAGAAACAGGACAAAATTCTGGTTCTAACTTATACATTTGATTCGTTTGAAATACTTTTAAGTAGGCCAAAATGAATAAACATTGTGCCCGGAAACTTCGGCTCACATGTTCCGTCCAAACGAATTTTTCAGGTCATTCAAAGATTCCTTCACTTCTCTCGAACAAAAACTGACACATCATTTCTAAGCTCATATTCTGAAAGAGCACAACATTCTGCTTCTAATCCATAGGTTTCGACTCGTCTGAAATATTTCCGAGTTTACCAAAAATGAGCAAACATTTGTGCGAAAACTTTCCGATCACCCATTATATCATCATCATCGATTTCAAATAAAAATCTTCTTTATTTTCATTTATTTCCTCGTGTGACCTTATCAGCAACGTGTCGAGTATTTGCTAATTTCATTCTCACATATTGTTTTTTTCATCTTGATTTCATCGTACGACGTTCGTCATTTTTTCAATCAATAATATTTATTGATTGAAAAAATAATCTAAGCATTTTAACATGGTCGATTTAGTTTCATAGCCTATCAACAAAATTATAACAATAAACATGACGATTTCATACTCTGTTTACTAGGAGATCGAAATTTAAAACTTCGACATTCTATAACTTCATATCAAACGTGTAGTATTACGAATTTCGCTATTTAATAACTTGTTAAAAATCTGAACATATTAATTGAACTTAGTTTAGTTAATATGAATACGATCAAGGATCAGTAAGAAGATTATTTTATTTTGAACAGTTCTTTTTCTCTTCATAGGATCGATCGAAGTTCTATCCAATGCGCATAGTGTTCATTTAGAAATTCTCAGAATCGATGTTATACAATTAACCGATACAACTTTCGATTCTCTTTTATAATGTTACCGATTACGTAAAATTATCCTTGAATTTTGTACGAATATAACAGGTTCGAATTTTTCTCTATTCCAAATAGCATTTTATTATGTAAAAAAACAAATATTGAATTCTTGTTAACTACGTAAATAGAATTTTCATAAACTCGAAAAATTATATTTCATCGAAATCCTATGAATTCTTATTTAATAAAAATTATTTCTTTCTATATTTATAAAGCCATACGCTCGGGGAATGTCAATCGATGAATAATGATTGTATTCGATCAATTGTAAAAAAAGAAACGAATAATGGTGTCATATTGAAACGAACTCCTTTTTATGATTTATAAATTTGTGAGATTTCTATTAAGAAAGTTATTATCGAAAAAAAAAATCCTTCCATATATTCGAAGATTCTGAAATGAATTTCTCAGAAATCCACTTCGTCATCAAGTAATAATATATTTTTAATATCACTTTTGCTGAAACATTTCAAAGTCTTATCTGTGGAGATGTAATATTTTTTACTCATCGTTCTATCTCTAGAAAATAAATTAAAAATCAATTATCTGCATACTTCGGGTTTGAGTCTATATCTAAGTTTAATTTCAAATCCGAATTTACATGAACTTACGATCTAAATACATATAAGAATTGAATTAATGATTTCATACAGTATTCAGTTTGAAATAGTAGGTTCACTCTTTTTAACGATTGCATAAATTGTTTCATTGATATTTGTCAAATTATGAGAAACTGTCATTTTGCACAACTACGAATATGTTTAGATAAGGAATTAGTATCAATTAATTGTTCGATTTCTTTTTTTTTCGTTTACATAGTGTAAATTTCAATTTAACGATTATTTAGTAGTATGAAAATGAATAACAAGAAATAATTTTACACGGACCAATGCACAGCTACAAACCTTGTACGTTTATCTGCTCACGTACACAGATAATGTCAGACAAGAGGGACTATGTGTTATTGTGAGAATACATCGAAAGAATCAATGTCACTTTTTTTATTTACAATGAACTTCTCTTAGTTCATTGAAAAAATAAATGTAAAAACTTCGGACTTATGTCCGAGAGTTATGTGTACTTCAAAAAGTGAATGAGACAAATCAGTCATTCTAGAATGTGTGCACGGATGAAGTATCTTGGTAAACTCCAAAACTACTGATCATCTCAGACATATCTAGGCATTTGCTTTCTGGATGCAGTTTTTGTGCTTATTCAGGCGATGTTTTGTTAGAAAGCTGCGATTTGATTCAAAACTAATATTAGATTCGGAATCAGCGTTAAAAACTGTGTCGATTTGTATAAGTTGTGGATAATTCTGAGAAAAAAGTTTTTTTTGAAAAAATCCCTGTACCCCACCTCAGGGATTGTTTGGTGAAAAATGACAATTTTTTCGATAACTCAGCCATTTCTTGCCGGATCCTTATCATCTTCGAACTCGACCGAGATATTCATCAAACAATTCTGTGCACAAAATTTCAGCTCAATCGAATGTAATTGTGAAGAGTTATCGAATAAACGGCCGGCCGGACGGACACACTGACCGATTTTAGTAGTGTACTCACTTTTTGAGTACACAAAAAACAAAGCTTAGAATTCTTCATCTCAATATTTGTTCTCATTTAATTACATTAACCTATGGTATATATGGTGAAATCTTATTTGATGTAGCAGAAAAAAAAAGTATTTAAAATCAATTGTCTATCTCAATCGTGATAGATGTCATCGAATAGAAGATTTTATTCTAATTGATTTATTTCAAAGAAGAAAAAAAAAACTTCCATGTCAATTATGAATTCTTATCGATCATCGATTGAATCATAGAAATAGTTTTCTTGTTTGTTTTGATTGTAGAAATTTTAATATGTAATAAATATTCAATGATCATTGATAGTCAGTAGAAAAAGAACCTTGTCTTAACACATTTAATAATTGCATATCAAAGGTCATTGATGTGCATTAATGTTCAATAGCGTTACGCACGATTGGTAATTATGGTTTGTGCCAAATATTTCGATAGGACAAATGATATTTATTTTCAATTGATTGTAGTCATACATGAGGATGTATTATATACAGCATGAACTTAATTTGAGTACGTGGACTAATAATATCCAATACAATACTGATTCTATGATTACACAACAAACAATAACACCATCAAGAACGATATATTTTCCGGATGATGATTCTTTTACAGACTTATCGAGTTTTATTGATACACAATCGTCATTTATGACTTATGATCATGTATCGAAACATAGCGATATTAAATCATCGAGACAAAGTTATACTTCAACACATGATCAATACATAGTTGATGATCAATTATTTCAATCATTAGTTGATTATGCCAATAGTTTTAGTTTAGATGATACATATTATTCAATATTAGACTCAAAAACTTTAACTAATCTCTCATTAATAAAAGAACAAACTCGTTCAACGAATAGTTATATGTCATCATTGATTGAAAATGATACATCGACAAAAAAACAACATTGGGAAGATAGAAAACAAAACAATCAATCAAAAACAATGTTTCAACAAAATTCAATTGCATCAACGCCATCACAGTTTTTTTCTCCGAAAACAACCAGTGATGATTATAATGATAATACGGATAAAAATAGTGATGGTAATACAACAATATCAGATGTTTCAACATTTGATTGGGAATGCATGCCCGATTCTATAGATCATTCAAATAAATCTGCAAATAATTTCTTTGAAAATGATCAACCTATATCTAATATGGATGATAGAGATTTAAATACCTCAAAAGATCTAGAAGAATTATCTTCAACAAAATCATCCTCGTCTTCATCAATTATTATTCGTGTGAAGACATCAAAATCTAGTACTCAACAAGATGACGATGATCAATTTATGTCTCATCGTTCTTCATCACAACGATCAGCTCCCATGATCGTTCGAGAAATTCTTCGTAAGTCAACAACTCCATCTGATGAATCAATATCAGAACATACTTTGCAACAATCTCTACACACTCGTTCTAATGAATTTTATTCATCTTCAACGCCATTTATTACTCCACAAGTTAATATTATCTATGAACCAATTTCATCAACATCACAGCAATGTCATGCTGATGAACAATCGCCAACAGTTATCATTGAATACGATGAAATTAATGTTACCATTGATAAAAATATTCAACAAAGAAAAGAAATAAAACGTGTTAATCCAAATCACTATCTTCAACAATATGGAAATACATTATATTCAAATGAAGTTTTTCAAAGTCTACTAAAAGATATTATATCATAAACGATCAGTTTGATCAAATCAATTTTCTATTAAAACAAAAGAAAAACACATCATGTTCTTCTTAATTAATTACTTGAAATAAATTTTATGACCATATAAATTCATAGTTATGTTTTAAAAAATAATCAGTATATTATTTGATTATATTCAGTACGAGAAAACAGTTGATAATAGATGTAGTATGACCCGACTGGGTAACCGGTATCCATTCCGGTAATTAATCGAATCTCAATGTTTCACATTGGTATTTGTTTAAAAGCGTGGCTCAGTCATTATTGAATAACTAATTGTACTCACACAAATGAAAACTGATCTACAGATGCCAAGGCAACGTAACTGAATATATAGAGAAGGCAATGAACTATTGACAAGATAGACGTGTATTTTAATGTTGTAACAAGCATTTATCTATGTATCCTTGAGTACTATGCTTGACAACTCATCGATAGAACTTGAAAATAACAAAAGATAAATTTTTCCACAAATCTCACGATATTCTGTAATATTTAATTTTTACGCATTTTATAATCTCTGTTTATGCATTTACTAATTCCATAGTATTCGTTTGGAGAAATGTATCAGTAAAAACAAATAGCATTGTAAAATGAGGCGTTTTGAAATTTCAAGTCACTCGATTTAAAAATAATTATGAAATAATAAAAAAAAGTGAAAAAATTCTTGTTTTCCTTATGACAATTTTAACATTAACCAAAAGACACGTCACGATAAATATCTTTTATCAAGTATGTGCAAAGCCCATACAGATTACGTATCGATCGATCTAAAGTCAAGTTAATATTGAGATGGTCAAATATTTGCACTACAATTGACATTTTTTATCGCGGCAGAATTAACCAAGCACTATTAAATTCATAAATTTCAACACTCTCTATTGTCATGTAATAAACATATGATATTCATTAAACATAACAGTGTAACATAAAGTTTGTTTTCATCTTTATTACGTAAATTAAACTGTTTTTACACGGCCTATTTTCACCTGAGTATACACCATAAGTAAAAGTTTAAAAAAATATAAGCAATGAGACAAAAGAAAACGAGAAATATATTCATAGAAAAATAAATATATGAAATGAACTTCTTGAAAGAAATACAAAACACGACGAAAAAATAGATTCAATGTTTATTATTCATGATTTTTGAATTTAATGGTACGTCAACATCAATCCAATGTAATAAACCTTGATGAGTAGCAACGACAATAGCCATTCTATCTATTGTCCAATGATAATCAAGCAATGACGATGAAATCTTATCAAACGATTCAACTTGTCTCATCTAAATTATGTTTCTTGCGCTATAATAAATTCAGTACAATAAAAAGAAAAGACTTACAGTCAAAAAACGAAAATCATATATTTTTATTTTGCCAAGACGTGTATCATAAACTGAGATTAAATGTTGAGGTGATGCTAATGAACATTTTAATTTTTCTAATTGTCCAAATTTATCTAATATGTCATTTCGTATTGGTTCACTAAATCGTTCAAGTGCATATGGCTCAACTAAAATTCATTAGATAAATTTACATACCGACTAACTCGTTTATCCCAAATAAGAATTTCCTGTCGATGTCGACCAACAACAATATCATTTGTTTTCCATGTACAGTCAGCTAAATGTTCTTTTCCATTATAAGTCAATGTTAATCCAATAGTTTTACGTTCATTATCATAAATATTTAATCGATTTTGATGACCAAGAAGAAGCTTTAAATATATTAATTATAATTATTCTATTGTAAAACACATTCCATATTTTCTACGTACAAGATTGGATTCTAAAGGATTCCATTTTAATTGATGAAGAACTCCATGATTAGGAAAGGAGAATTCATTGGATAGACTATATTGAGATGCATTATAAATTTTGACTGTTCCATTCAAATGACTTGTTGCTATTTGATCGCAAGATTCATTGTAATCAATAGACGATGGTGTTAAACG
Organism: Rotaria macrura; assembly: GCA_900239685.1. Lineage (NCBI taxonomy): Eukaryota > Metazoa > Rotifera > Eurotatoria > Philodinida > Philodinidae > Rotaria > Rotaria macrura. The sequence goes on along the minus strand of OENT01000763.1, from coordinate 32,408 downwards.
AAGTGTTTGATCGAGCCACTTGAAAAAATACAAAAGAATAGAGAAAAAAAATAACGGAGTTCAATAGAATTGTTAATTTACTTTTAAACGTTGTATAGAATTATTGTTTTCACTTTCATAAATCAATGACGCTTGTTGATCTTGATTCGACGTAGATGAAGTTGTGAAACCAATTCTATTAGAAATGTTTATAAAGAGAGAGGTGCTGTTAAACGAATTACGATTGTTCTACACACTTCTATTAGATGTTCTAACGATTAATTTACAAATCTCTTAAATTTATAGATTTCACATTCATCAGTACAGAAGATATTTATCTAACGCTGTTAGATTAATGAAAATAGACTTAAATTTTCGAATCATGAGTATCTCTTACGAAATAATAAAAGAATGAGAAATTTCATGAATACAAGTCAAAAAAATAGTACTCTGTTGATTTATATGTTATCTATCAAAGCAAATAATGAATTCTAACAAAAGCGTATATGGTTTCCTATAATTAATACTTGATCTGTTTTTGAGATGGTCGATAGACAGTGTTCGGAAGCCAACATAAATGATTTACTTGAAAACCGAAATGATTCGTTTCAACTGTTTCACATAACAGATCATCATTCTAAATAAATATACAAATGATATTAGTTTAACATCATTAATAAAAAATAGACTTAAATCGAATTAGAAAAACACAAAATCAAATCAATAACTTACGTCAAGATTTATGTTTGCAAAGGTAAAACCATCGGATGTATTACAACAAAATAGACGAGAAGCTGAATGAATATTCGACAGAAAAAATCGACGATAAACCCAATTTTTACTTGTTGATTCTACATCTGATTTCATTTTGTAAACTAATCCAATATCTACAAATCAAAATTAACATGGTTCTTTTTTTATTATTATCGAATGTTTAATCAATAGGTGATTAACTACTGATAGTAAATTTTGTTATAAGATGAAATAAAACTTCTTTTTGGTTTATTTTATGTTTTTGAATGTTTTCTGAAGAATTTGAAAGATAATCTTTAATAATTGAATAACTTCTATTTTTTCATATACATAGATGTTGATTTGTATGACCACATGTTATTATCAACAAAAAATAATGATTTCGAAAAACTATTTTCAAGCAAATTGCACGTTTTTAATCGAGCAAGCAAGAAAATTTTAATGAGTATCATTGGTACTTGCAGAAGCAAATCTTTTCATAGAAACGACATCTATCGTTATGTGTCGCACGTACTACTATTTTGAATTGAACAGTTCTACATAAGATTTTGTCCTAATACTTGTTTAGATCATTTGAGAAAGTTTGTTACAAGAGGACAGAAAACGATATCATTTCAGCGTCTATTTGAATTACATGATTTTTAATAGTCCCATAACAGCATTGTTCGCGATAGTAAGAGTACGATAAGAAAGATCATTCTATATCTGAAATAGGGAAATAGTTTTCCATCGGTATGATGATATTAGAACTATTGGTTTCCTTCAATTTTGTCTATTTACAACACATTTTGAGAGTAGTTTTTCATTACGCTAGACTTTTAAACATCTTTCTTCTCTCTTTAAAAGTTGAAACTATAGATGAACTAAAAAAAGATTTAGTTGTGCTTCAAGATAAATCTCTGATAAGAGTTTCTCAACCTATGCTGCAAGTCGAGAGTGTATCTTTGATATGCGTATTCAAATAGAGATGCCCTTTCGAAGAGTAGCTGTGCATCATTATTTGATATGGTTTTTTCTCTTATTACATATGCTAGCCGTGTGAGTACCTGTAAAACTGACGACAGTATGTATCTTTCCGTTCAATTTATTCACTTTTATTATTTCTCTGCAGTTTTCTATGATCGAATACTACTTGTTTTTCTTTATTTTGAAAAATTCAATAGATGATGTGTTACTTATCATTCATTTTTTTCCGTTTCAAATCGGTAACGCTATCTACCCCAATTCTTGTCATTTAAACACAAAACCATTAATAAAACACATTCACGCAAATTGATGTAACTGAACAGGAAAAGTAAAACAACGGAGGCGACTATTTTTTGCAGCTAACTTCTTTGATAAACAATATCGCAGTAATAATATTTTTTTGCTTACTACCGTCGTCTATAAAAGTTTCTTATCTGAAATCTAACCACGTTTTTGTCTAGTATGTCTTGATCGATAGAATTGATGTGTTGAAAATTAACGTTTAATACGATAACGGGGATTTTTATACTAGGTGAATGCCTAACATTAAACTTGTTCAATCTTTTTTTGAAACTCGAACTAATAGTTTACAAAAGAAGTCAATGGTAAATTATAATTAGAAAGCGGCTGTCTTAAAGTATCAGTTGAGTTGACGTTAATGTAGTAGTAGAAGGTCAGATCTTTTTCTCTATCAATTTTATTAAGAGAGTACTCTGAAGATTATTTCGGACTTATAACAGTGCTTGCTAAATTTTCTTCTTATGAAGAATCATTCGAAGATTTTGTGTCCCAAGTTACTTTTCACATCCTTCTACCATAAATGGCTCTCCAACAAATTGTTTGACAATTCATGGCATGGGAACAAATAAGCTTCAATAGTATGAAATTACTGATTATAGTATGTCCTATGGAAGAAATTTTTTTCTTGCTTGTACAGATGTGGACATGATTTAGTTCTCGAGTTGTTGATGTGTATAAATACAAATGTAAGTTGTCGTAAAGAAAGAAAGAAAAAGAAATGGCATGGTACGACTGATGTTGTCAATGGCAATTGTCTACCTTTGGCATACAACCATTCCTTTTTTATAGAAAAAACTGGGACTATAAATATAGTTGATATGAAATTTTTCTTTCCTGATGCAAAGAAACTACGCATCGACGATGCATCACCGAGCGGCAACCTCACTCATACAAAACAAATTGTTGCGTACCGATGATGAAAGTTTTTCTTTTCTGAGAATGTGCCATTTTTTTTCTTTACCTTTTTCAGCCAACTGGCACCTTAATTCAATATATTTTATTTCGGTTTTAATTAAGTCGTCTTCAAATGAACGATCTTACTATATTCTGCAAGGATAAAACGTTATTAAGACTTAGTGAGTATTATTCAAACAATATTTACAGTTTCCTTTCAAAATTATGCAAACACAAAATATGATGAATAGAATAGAATGAAAAGTTTCAATTTTATTCAAATTGCCATTTTCTTTCTCTTTACAACGTGCATAACGGCGCAACAAATTTAGTATCGTGTTCTTCTAAAGAAACAGAACAAATTACTTTCTAGTTAATTTCCTTCGTATCAGAAAAATGAACTTCTTTTTTGCGTCAAACAATAAATCAGAAGGTAAAGTACGACAGTTTTATTCAAAATTGAGTAGCATTTGTATCGATGTGAGCAGTAACTCATATATTTAAAAAAATGTATTCAAAATCATCATGTAGTCGATTTTTAAAGTTTATGATACATAAGGAATCTGATTTAGATAACGAAACCGACGATAAAAAATTTGAAAGAAAGAAAAAAAGCTGGTCACATAGTTGCGTTAGTTTCGTATTCTTTCTCGCTGGCGTAATTTGAGTTCATCAAGTCTTCAACATAAACATGATATTGACATGATTGCACTCATAAGAATTTGCACCGATTTCCAATATTCATTCATGTAGGATCCAGTGTCAACAATTGAATTCGTAGTTGATAATCATTTATTATTTTTTCGAAATTAAACAACACAATGCACCCGCAAAAAAACAATAGAATGAATGAAAAGATTTACTTCCTTAAGGAAATGGAAGTTACTTATTTTCTATTTAAGACGATTTTCCTCAAGAAACAGATCATAGCAAACTATAGTATCAATAAAATTGACTGATATTCATACAAAGCATATCAGATAAAATACACTTGTCATAATTGTGTAGAGCAATAAAAACAGAATATTTGCTGTGATTTTTTCGTCCTTTCATAAAAGTATGTATTATAATTTCATGTTGTGAGAGATGACGATTTTGAGAGCAGTGTGTCGTCTGATATTTAATGAAGCATCATTGGCAGATGTGGACATCATTTTAAGGTATCAGTGTGAAGCTAGCACGACGGAGTTAGCACGATGAAACAGAGATTCAACTATAAGTCTTCTCAGAAGCATTGCCGGCCCATAAAAACCATACCATTCGATGCAGAATTTAATTCTGGATCGGATGGTGATACTTTTATTCCCCGGCAATACTTTGAGAAATTCTATCTAGTTTTTCTTGTCTTATTTAGAAGAAAACAAAGTTGTAGGTAAAATTTCTTCCTAAGCATTGCCGGGGAATAAAAGTATCAGCATCCGATCCAGAATTAAATTCTGCATCGAATGGTATGGTTTTTATGGACCGGCAATGCTTCTGAGAAGACTTATAGTTGCATCTCTGTTTCATCGTGCTAGCTCCGTCATGCTAGCTTCACACTGATTTTTAAGGTACGGTATTTCATTCCATTTTTTTTCTTCATGATGTTTCATTTGCCGATACTAAAGCATGGTTACGATACGTCCCAGTTTGAAAGTTTTACAACCAGGAAATGATACTGAATATATTTACAGATGTATTTGATAAATTTTGTGGATAGAAGATCGTCAGTATACATTATAATTGAATTTTATTAAAATACTAGATGAAGCATGACACCCCAGGTCGTTCGTTCCGGAGCCCGGAACCCGCAGGAAACGGTATATTTTCCTGCTTCTTCCTGCCGGTTCCGGTGTAATTCCGGCCGGAAACGGCCGGAAAAACCACCGGAACATGGAAGCAGTATTCCGGCCGGAAATATCCATACCCGGAACCTGGATATTCCCGCAACTTCCGGGAACCGGAAACTTTAAGGAAATACATCGGATCAGCCAGGAACTCACAGGAACTATCATAAGTTCCGCCAGGGTGCGACCGGAAAAAAAAACAATCCGACAAAGAAACATCGGAAAACAGTCGGAATCCCTCGTATTCCGACCAAATTATTTCTGCTTCGGAAATCAGGTGAACCCCTAAAAAACAATTACCCCGAACATTAAATTCTCAATTCTATTATTCCTCCATACCCAAATCGTCGTTCTACGGAAAAAGACCTTTGAAGGTCTTTTTTGGGATTTGTTTCCTAAATCCTTCATTTTAAGGATTTTTTCAGGACATGGACAGTTTAGCAAATTTTCATTGGTTCGCGTGCAAATTTTATTTGTGTTACTGAAATTTTTATTGTTTTCGGTGCATGATTATGCACTCAGAGTTTCGTCGATAAACATTTGAAAGGATAAGTCAGTTAGAGACTTTAAAAGCGTCACTTACCTTGATTGAAGACTCAAGAAAGTCTCAAAACGCTGGTGTTTAACATGTGTGCTGTCCTTACGCATATCGTTTTCGGTTCGCCAAAGTCGAAAAATCTGATTTTTAGGTCTTCGGACTGAAAGTTCCCATTTTTGTGACACAATCAATTTTGGAAAGAAATGCAAAATGTTTAAATAGAATGCCTTTTGTTTCCAGGGTTTTTTCTGTTATTGTTTTAGGCTTGTCGAAAAAGAAGTAAAAGCTTGCTTCGAAATTTTGAGACTTTGCTTTGTAATTCTGAGTATTTAGCGCTGTTTGAGAAAGGGAGAGATGAGTTTCTGTGAGCTTAGCGGAAACGGTCAGATCCGAGCCGTGTTCTCTCCGGATCGGAAAATAGTTTTTTCCGTTATCGGTATCCGGTCCGGATACGGTCGGATCTGGGCCTTATGTGGTCCCGGCTTGGAAACGGTGTTTTCCATTGACGGATCCCGTGTAGGAAACGGGAACCGTATCCGTGGATACGCTCCGGTGCCCGGAATCGGTGGGAAGTAAGCCGGATCCGGAAGACGGAACCGGTTTCGGAAACCCGCTTCCGGAATTCGTGGGAATAACACGGGATCCTGCCGGTTCCCGCCGTACGTCTCCGACCTGGGACAATATGCCAGCTGTTTTGCTCATCGTAAATGAATGGAATTGGATAGTTTAATTTTGCATGATAATCAAAGCAAGATCAGTTTAACATTCAAAGAGAAATTTCTCATAGAGTTGTACAATGATAAATTCAAAAAACTATTCAACTTTCTTACATGTTGACTTCAGATTAAATACCAAGGAGTTTATATTTGATATTTTTTTAGAATTATAGTAATTACTATAATATCATGAATAATTATACTTTTTAGATTTTTCAATTCATATGATATAGTAATGCCAACAAAAGTTTACTTTGATTGATTTTCATTGAAAACTGATGTGCAAAGTAATGAAATGGTTAAATTAAATTAAATGAATCATTACATAAAACGCTGTCTTGATTGAATTGACTTCTAATGCATCATTCAACATCAGTAATTCCAAAGACTGTGTCTACTATAATTCCATTTGTACTGATTTTCGTATGTGGCTTTCTTCTTGGTTCAAATTTTCATGAATCCAAAAGTAGAATGCGCATTCTATTCTCGTCAGATATAAAAAAGAATCAAGGATCATCAATAAGTACTGAGAAATCGCCAACAACATATTTCGATGGATATAATTCTACGCATCTTTGGTCATTACGATTAGCTAATGATAATTATTTTCGTGTAGCAAATCTATTACCATGTCGTATTGTTAATTATACTGGTGGACCACAAATAGATCAAATCGATGCATGTGATCATTCAAAAGCCAATGAATTCTCCATAGAAAATACATTGCAAGCACAAAAATGGCTTTATGAACATCAACATCCAATGGATTGCTCAAATAAACGTTTTGCTATCATTCATACTTATGCTTGGTCTGGTTTTGGATCAACTATTCATCAAGTTGTTTGGGCGTTTGGCAAGGCAATAGCACAAAACAGAATAGCTGTATATCAAACACCAGGACATTGGGTACAATACTTTGATTTCATTCATATAAGTCTAAGCTACGCACTTAACCACTTGAATTACATTAATCATGAGATTAGTTTTAAGAACATTTTTCAACACTCTAACTTTGGGTTTTTCAGTAGTATTTGTTATAATCGAATGAAATTTTCAGCAATTTCGATATAGTTATCTTAATGACTGATTTTATTTTAGTTTTATGGTGCATGTGATTTAGGTACACCAGATTGTTTTTTTCTTCCAATAACCAATTGCTCAGTACCAACTAAAGTTGATGGTGATAAAACAATTAAAATTGTAGCTAATATTGGTCATTGGGTTAATGCTATTCGTGCTAGTGTATTTCAAAATCGAACATTCAATTGGTACCGTGCACAACTATTGTTTTATTTAATGCGATATAAACCAGAAACATTGATTCATGCACAGAATACTATCGCAAAATATTTTCAACCACCTATGATTGATCTTCATCATCCATATATTGCTATCTATGTACGTCGATCCGATAAAGTTAGCCATAAAGAAATGTCTCAGGCATACACATTGAAACAATATTTTAATTTATTTGATGTTGATGCTCGACGAGCAAATATATCAACTGTTTATATTAATTCTGAAGAAGAAGAAGTATTCAAAGAGTTTATTGAAGTAAATAAAGAAAAACAAGGTTATTATAAATTGTTAAGCATAAAAGCGCAAAGAAACGTGGTTTTTGCAACATTAAATCGTATGACAAAACAACAGCGTGGAAAAGTTGTATTAGAATTTCTCAGCGATTTATTTATTGAAGCTAATGCAGATTTACATGTTGGCACATTATCATCGAATTGGTGCCGATTGGTTGATGAAATACGGCTTGTACTTGGAAAAACTATACCCTACTATACACCGGAAAATCGATTTATGACAGCTATGGGACGGCGAAAATGAAACAAACAAGATTCAGTTTTTGTCGTCCAGAAGTATACATAGTAATGAAAGATTGTGATAATTATCGATTGAATATTCCTATAACTTGTGGTCGATATGTTTCAAAAAATCTGATTTAAAAATTTGTTAAGTTCGTTTTGTTTTCAATGTTAATGAATAAAATTGAATACTGCATAAATATGAAGAGTCGAACTATTATGGTGACGAATAAAATGTTTTTGCTTGATTTTCTTCTAACATAACACGTCAGAAATTTCGTTCACTTTCTCTAATAAAAAATCGTTTAAACTTTCTATTGAGTGATACACACCGTACAAATACAAGTCGTTTTTTTCCTATCTGTACATGTATTCAAAAAGGTTTTCTTTATTTATCTTAAGATGATTGAATCCTTTTGTGATACTGACAATCTAGAGATCGCGGCTGCTCATAAGTATGACATCCACGAACATCGACCGATTTCATCATAGGTTATTCGATGTTCCAGTAAAACAATCACCTTAAAGGTTTTGATGACGTGATGCATTACTCATGCGATATTTTTCGTCTATTTCGGTTGCACGGCAAATACGGGAATCAAGACGTTTCACTTTGAATCGCTTCTAGATAGATCAAAGAATCGAATATCCTCATAATCATGTGACTTAAAGGTAGCTGACCATATGGGCGTCTATATATTATGCTACAATTGTGATACGCGACACGATTGCTAATCGCATAATCGGACGAGTACTTTTCTTTCTCCTATTCCGTTTGAGTGGAAAATAGAATTGGTTCAAATTGAATCAGACTTTTTCTGTTACTTCAAATAACTTCAGTGTTTCTCTGATAATCACAGATTTTCGTATTATGCACTCAAGGAAATCTCAATCATCATTCGATCGAATAGCTTTATTTGTTTAAAATCGTTTTCTTAATCATTCAATTCAATAACTATTTTGTCTTCTTACTGATATGGCTGAAACGAATTCAACTATTATTATGACTCCTTAACGGTAAATCGCTGCAAAGATGAAGTCTCCTAGAAAAACAAATGACAGAAAATAATCGTTTAGTCCGTTTTCAAAAGCATTTTTTCAAGGGGTGAAAGCGGATCCCGGGATCGACTGAATTGTATGGATCGTAACCGTATCCGGGGTACACGAATATCATCCAAATAGAAAAGAGCGCAAAGTGAAATGACGCATGCAGGAATTCGTCTTTTGCTAGGGATAAAAAGGGATAATACAATAATGATAGAGTACCACAGTTACAGTGCAGTTATGCCGTTCTGTAAGTCTATCTTCATGCAATGTGACTCAATTCGTTTCCAATCAAAGTTGTTACCGTTTTCTGATGTTGAAATATGTAGTAGAAATAAAAGTTTTAAGACTGTTAAAGTAAACTGTACCCAAACATACCGTTTAGTCCCGTAGTACTTAAATATTGGCGAGAGGATGTGGGTGTGGGTGTGTATCTCGGTTTTTTAATGCTGGCGTTTGTGTGTGCGAATGTAATACCATACCAACACACACATCCTCTGCACTCAATTGATGTGAAACTTAATTGAATATCTCTGTCAAAGTGAGCCATCAGCAACTCATATTTTAAATTTGTTAGTTACTCAATGAATGTGATCATTTGCGCTCTACGTGGTCGTCCGATTTGCTCATCAGTGGAGACCGTTCCATTGTAAGTCACATCCATACACCCCATACCCACACCGACACCCAAGAAAATGTGCATAACGTATTTTTTACGGTTCTCTTTATTCGTGTATGCAGATAAGAGTAGTATAGAACAAGATGGTCATAGCGATTGTGGACGATATTACTCATTCGAATTCCAACCATCGTTATATATATATATATACGTAAAAAAGGAAGCATCGCAAAGAAATATACAAAGCGTGTTTTGTTTTTGTATAGTATATATGTAAGTGCATCTTTTTTATTATTTTTGTGAGTTTTCCTTAATGGTCTAATGAAATAGACATCGTTGAGAAAACACTATCAGTGACAAATTAAGTACTAATCAGATACCAATCATTAATTTAACAGGTACGGAGTAATTCCTGGATATAATTTGATATAATTTTATTATATGTGAGCATGTAAAGTGAGCCATGGAGATATCAATAAAACAGTACTGATTTTGTTTTGTTTTTATTTTTCCTGGAAACTGACACTAAAGCTTTGCTATGAATTTCTGCGATGGGAGGGAAGAAAGGGAATGATGAGTACAAAACATGACTCAAATATATGAAGCTGCGTTGTTTACGATTTTTAGTTTATTTTGTTGCCTATCAATTGCGAATGCTGCAGAAAAGCTAAAATTAGGTATGAGAATGAAATCAGCGAAACGCTTCGACTCAGAAGACGAAATACACGACAAACTCATAAATACCAATTCGCAACAGTCATCTATGCCAATAATGAAAATGGAGTCTAAGGCAAGCACATCTTTAGTATCGTCATTCGTAACAGCAATAACCACAACAACATCCACAATACCATTGGTACAAGACGACTATCAGAACACTTCTACATACAATGTCATGCAGCAACGTCGAATTTTTGATCGTGAAAAAATCAATCTTGAATCACATCAGTTAGTATGGTTAGATCCAACGGTCGATAGAAACCAAGAAAATGATACATTAGCTTCGCTCGAAAACTTAAGAAAAATTATTGATTATACGAAAGTATTTAACAATGTTGAACAATGCCAGCAATTTATTGGACAAACTAAAGCCACGACTACATTTATAATCACATCTGACGACCTAGGTGAACAGTTGGTATCTAACGTGTACAATCTCAAGAACGTCTATTCGATTTATATTTATAATACGACCAACAATTATCAACAAGAATGGATCTCAAACTATTCAAAGGTAAGAAGCATTGTTCGCTGATGTTAGTGAAACGATACATCTAGTTTGATTGGATGTGCCCCATAGATCTGCTATATGAGGTTAAAAAATTATTTTACTTATTTTGCTGAGAGATGGGAAAGTATCATAAAAAACACTTTCAAGATGATGCATGATGGAAAGAAATTTTCGTACAAAAATTGTGCGTAGTGATTAACTGCGAGAGGATAACGCTGTCTAATTTTCGAATGTACTTGTTTGTTATCGTTCTCTCAAAACTTCTATACCTCACCATCATCCCCAACGCATTTTTTCTTCAATTTTCATATAGATTAAGCAAGTACATTCAAACATTGAACAATTATTAAACGAGTTAAAGGATGATGTTCATAAATATTTAAACCATGATAACGAGACGATTTTTAGAAAAATCGGACAAGAAAATACTACCGATGGATTTATGAGTTTATTGGTAGATATCGTTGATATTTTGTGTTATTTACCATATCCAGAAGATTGTCGACGTAAATTTATTGAAGCATTAAGAGAGTATTATAATGGTAAAGAAGTTGAACTAACCGTTCTGGAAAATTTTGAACAAGACTATAGATCGGACAAAGCTATTTGGTGGTATACACGTGACAATTTTGTTCATCGTTTATTAAATCGTGCCTTACGACAACGCAATATTGAAGTACTGTTTTTATTCGGATTCTTTATACAGGATATATATCAACAATTGAAACATAACCAATCCATTCAGAATTTAGATGAACCATTAATTGTATACCGAGGACAATTTATAAGACGCGACGAAATCAACAAGATTAAACAATGTGACTATGATACGGCATCATCAATTGTCAACAATAGTTTCTTCTCAGCGACCACTAATCGTGATTTAGCGTTATTGTATACAAATCAATCACAACCTGACGACGAGATTCAGTGTGTTTTATTTGAAATTGAAATTGATGCTCGCCTAAATTCTCGTTCTTACGCTGATATTTCTTCATTGAGCAACTTTCCAGAGGAATCTGAAATTTTATTCATGATCACAACATATTTTGAGATCGAATCCGATGATTGTGAATACGATGACGATCAAAAAATTTGGATCGTTAAACTGAAATTAGCAAATGATGATCATGTAAAAGATGACCGAGAATTTGAAAGTGTAAGCAAGAGAAAAACGCTGAAAAACTGTGTTAGTATATTTGAAGATGTTCTTTACAAGGAGTCATCTGACGTCAGAATTACAATATTCAATGAATTGATTGATTTATATCCATTAGAAAAATGGCTTTTTGACATGAAAGATTATTATCTTGGTCGCTATTCTGAAAAACATATAGAAGAAATCTACGCTTCAGTGTTATCAACTCGTTCTGAAGTATTGACAATGTGGTTTGAATACATCAATGATGTAGAATTAAATTGCTACGTCGATGTTGGTAAAATTTACAAAGGTATTGGTGATTGTTATCCAGATGAATTAGATGATGCAAATGCGGCTACAAAACATTATGATCTAGCTATTGAGTATTTTCAAGCAGCGATTAAAAATAATGCGACGGATTATGAAAATATAGAGATATTCGATCTGTTAAGTGATGTGTACAAAAGCAAGATGGAAATCAGCAATGACGAGAAGGAACGAATGCATAATTGTTCACTAGCCATACATCACATGCAACTAAGTATTGAAAACTTGTTAGTACATCGTTCATCTGATTATTGCGGTATTGCCGATCGGAGTGAAGTATTAGCTAATTTTCAACAAGTGATATATAAATATGATGATGCATTAATTAATTATGAAAAAGCGATTGAAGTTTACAAGAAACATTTCGAACCAAATTTACTTTGGATTAAAGCTACTTGTGAGAAAATAATTCGAATCTATGATACGCATAAAGATGCGTATAACTCAGCACTTGAATACCAGTTAATGAAACACGATTGCACATTGAAAATCAATGCATCAAAACCAAAAGACTATATGTCTGAAATAGTTGCGAGTCACGTCGAATTAGCTGATCATTATGTAGCACTGCATCAGTACGTTTCAGCTGAAGAACAATTGATGGCAATAATGAAACTACATCAGGAATCTGAGTTATTCAGTGAAAAAGAAATAGCAGCTGTTAAATAAAAATTAAACAATTTGCATAAACAATTAGACCGATGTGACTTTGAAAATGAACATTTAACAATAGTAAAGAATTTGTATCAAGAAGTCAAAAACGATTTGCAGAATATGATAGCGGGCGATTGGTCCAGAAATAAAAGTGTACCTTTGACAGGTTTAAAAACCGGTACACTTACTGTTGTACACAGATTCGGCTTGTTCACTGAACTAAAAAAACAATGATTTTTAAAACAATCTGTTTTTAATATATTTAAGAAAATTGAAAACAAAAAATAAACTAGACACAGTTGAAAGATTAGAAGATCGGATGTTTGTAGTGTAATTTATCTGGAAATCGTCGGTAAGTCATTCTGATATTTGCAATGCTTACAAAGTCTTTCCATTATTCTTTATCAAATTAAGAATACAAAGGCAGCAATACCACCAATGAATGAAACAATTCAAAGCTTTAAATTTCTAAAGTATCTAAAAAAATTTCATTGAAGATAAGCATCGTGTATATTAACAATGGAAAAAAAACGAACAATGATTTTGACAACAAAAGCAAATTCGGAGTGATTGGATTGATCATTTTTATCGTACCCTTTCTGTTCCTTTTGTTTTGATAACATAAACAAAATGCTTATTTGAAAACATTGTTTCCTTTGTTTCTAAGAAATTGAGCGTGTGATAAAATGCATTTTTTGATTCCATTAAACATCGAAACTAATATTAGTTTGATGTTTACTTGCTTTTATTAACAATCTTATAAAAATTGTAATTAGTCTGTTCACGTACTTTACGAAAAACTAGTTTATGATATACTATTTGTTTCAGTCCTAATCTTGCAAAAATAAATGATATTGCATTTATATCATGTTTCATCTTCGTTGAGCATCTACTGTTAAGTTCTAATTGAAGATTTATTTATAGAATAACATGAGTGTTTCTGTCGCTTGTTAAGTCTAACCGTAGTTCTTCCTAATTTTTTTTTCATTAACACTTTGTTGACGTTTATTTGATGACATTTATGTTTGCTTTTACCGTGCAATACGTTTTCTGCGTCACCATTTTTCTATATTCTTAATGTTTTATCTCAGTATAAAATTTAGAGTTTATTCATTGTTAGACGAAATAGACAAATATTTATATTGAAAAATAAATAAACTCTATCCACGCTGTAATGAAAAACAGTACAATATTAAACTCAACAAAAACGGTTTTAGAGTGTCATAAACCCTCCTTTGTTCAAAAAAATAATAAACCCTTAAATAGTTTATGATGTGCTATCATAAATCTTTTGAATGTTGGAAGGTTTATGAAATTGTCGCGTACCCTAAAAATGGATTATGAAACTAAAATATATTCAAAAAGGATGTATGCAAATTTGAGAAATGGTTAATGACACTACAAAACCCTTTTGTAAATATTCTACTGTTTTTTTTATAGTGATGCTATTTTCTGTCGCATCGCTTGATACTCTAATACTTTATCAAGGCTTATATTGATATCATAATTTAAGAAATAATTCGCAATAGAATATGACGTACTCAAGCATACATCCATTTATTGATACTTTTTTCAACTCGATATCAATAAGACGTAATACAAATCAAATGTGAGGAATCCATGAGATTCAACTCACAACAAAAATTCAAACTTCTTTTTATAAATATTTTTGTTGAGTAATCAAATCAATTATAATATAAAACATCTGTGCTTGAAAACTGATGGATGAGCGACTTTGGATGAATATGACTCTGATTATATTGTTGTTAAAGACATATTCATCCACCTTTACCCTTTTGAGATTCTTATAATATAGAAATAACTTCATTCTTTCATTTATACCATAGACTATGGCCACCCTGTAAGCATTATTTCTTTCTTGACTCGACAGTATTACTGTTTACATCAGAATATCGTGTGCAAATTAATCAAGAAGAAAATTTAGCACTTGTCTTTATATATGAATAGAAAAATTATCTCTCAAAAAAATGGCATCAACTTCTCAATCATTTGCATTAACAGAAATCTTTGCTAATATCCGAGTAGGATGTGGTGGCTTGGGTGTGGGTGCGGAATGTGGGCGTGGGTATGAGACAGTGAAGGACGCACCTATATTCACATCACACACGCAAAATGTGTTCTAGTATGTAAATAAAATATGGATTGTAGTCAATTAAAGCTAAGTTTGCGTGAATTAAGAATAATACTCCCCACATGTGATAGAATAAATGCGTGGGATTTATTTCGATTTTCAATCAATTGTTTGACGAATCCTATTGGATTCGCACTGAATTGACCTTGATTCATTTGTAATTGACAACGATGCATTTGATTACTGACAAACCCATTCATATCAATCCAACCTTTTTCAAATGCTTCTTCTTCTTCTTCTGTTCGAGGTTTTGGACATAAACTTAACAACTGACAATAGGCTCTTTGTTCTTCAACATTTTCAAAGTACAGAGTACCGTTAAAGACAAATAATTGAGCCAACCATTTGAGTGGTATGCACCAACTATTATCAAGACTAGGAAATTTATTTAACGAAGAAGTCGTCAACATTGTATTATTTACTAAAATCGATTGACCTCGTCTAATCCGAGGCAAAATCAGGCGTACTGTGGTGACGGGTGGTTCGTCAGATTTTTGAATGTAATATAGGTTTTTTAGACGACCAATCAAATGATTGGCTTCTTGAGCAGAGAGAAAAATTAGATGCTGATTGCGATAAATGATAATCCATCGTGGAGGACGTAGAAATGGATTCAATGATTTTTCTTTAGTTGCAATTACACGTTGAAATTCAGTAGAAACCCAAAAATTGTCAGGCCAACTGTCTGCCTGGCAAATAGTAGAGAAAGTGGTATCGATGAAAGCATATGGTAATCGACGAAATACTGTAGGCAATTCATCTAATTTTAACATGACACCATCTATATCACATAATCTGTCAATTTCTTTATGTAGCATTGGCTCATGCTCTATGACAGGGGAAGGACGTTCTACTAGTTGATGTTCTTTTTCTAAATCTTTTTCTAATTCTTTTTGTTGTTCTTCATCTAACAATTGTGATAATCGCAATTTTTTACCGCCATATTCTTGTAATCGTTTTAATACTTCTTCTTGAATATCTGTTAATAAATTATGATTAACTTGTTGATATCGAGCATGATAAATGTCGAATAATGTCTTAGGTACTCTTGGAGATCCATACATATGTTTTAGTTCAATTATTTCAGGTTCCAAACATTCTTTGGCCAATTGTTCCATCAATTCATCAGTAAATATTTGTTGATGATTATTCCATTGAATATTTCGAAAAGCAGAAAAATTTCGTTGAAAAGTTAAACTTTGTGAAGCCCACAGATTTAATCCATCCCATGTTGCTTGTTGAGTATTTTCATAAACCCAACGAAGAATATCGATCACATTAATGAAATTATTAGTATTTTCCTTTTTCCTTTTTAATTTCATTATTTGTTGATGAACTTCATATGAACTCCAAAATGCTAATGAATGACCAGACCCTAATTTTCTCATTCTCATCGCTGCTTGAACAAAACGATCTTTTGTTAAACCATTTCCTAATGTAAGAGCAGCTTTAAATGTAACAGGGAATTTAAAATCCGTTCCTCGAGTATGTATATCATCTAAATAAAATATACAACTATCTAATCGTTCGCAAGCAGGTGATGTAGCAAATGGATAATGATGATATTGACGGTCACAAACATATATTCTATCAGCATCAAAATAAACTACATAATGAATTTTCATTTTATGAGATATTTTTAACCATTCCATAGCTATTTCTCGATTTGTTCCATCAATAAATAGTCCGCCAACATCTAAAATAACGTTTATACTTTGATGATAATTAACAATTTGATGTAAAATATCTATCGATGTAGTATTCATCGCTAAGGTTTGATAATTTTCGTTTTCAGATTTCAACAAATTATTCACAACAATCGCATCCGTTTTTTGAAGTTCAGGTAGATCATTTTGGCAAATATGAACAGGTAATAACAACTGTGTATCATTCGTACCACTAAACCCAGTGATTATATTCGACGGCATATTCGAAAATAAATTCCAAGCGGATGCAATCAATTTATATGGAAATTGTTTGGCTTCTCTTGGAAACACAAAATTATTTAAAAAATAATTTATAACTAACATATTATTTCGAAATGTTGGAAAAAGAAAATGAATTCGTTGTTGATTATGTCTTAAATTGACACCTTTCCATTCTTGAATACTTGATGATATTTGATCTTTTTCATCATATGAAATCCATTGATCATAGATTAATGTTGGATCTTTTTCTTCACTTAAATGATGAAAACATTTAAGTAACTGTTGATCATTCAAGCCCGAAGAATAATAGGAAAGATGTGTTAATATAAGTGCTACATCTGGATGTCCAAATTCAGTTCGATCACTTGCAACATCTTTTGCACGAAATGGTACAGCCATTAAGCGCTTAAAATTATGATTAGAATTAATACCATAATTAACTCGATGTCGTTTTTTAAGGGCAATAAACAAAACGTCCGACGATAATAAACCACGAACTATAAGAAATAATTGAATTTGATGATCTGAAAAATTATTATTGAGATCATCAATAGATGAATTTGCTTTTAAAATAAACGATAAGATTATTTGTTTATCTTTACGATGATAATTTCGACTATCAATCCAATCATTTGCAATTTTTTCGCATAATAAATTATATGAATGATTTGATTGTAAACGAAATTTTGGAAAAGTACTTTTTCGTTCTGGTGTTTTATAAAAAACTTCTTCACTATAGCATTCGGAAATATCTTTAGCATATTTTTTTACTAGATTTAGTATTGATTGAATCGTTAACCATCGTTTAGCCCCAGTATGAACTTGTTGTTGAGCACCAACAGTATAAATTAATTGATATTTAACATGTAAAATCTCATCGGATTCATCTAGAACATCACGAAAATACATTTTTAACCGTTGTTGTATTGTCAACATCGAGCGACTAACATCGAATTCCTTTTTTTGACATTTATCAATAGTAAGTAAATCAAAAGAAAGAAGATCTTCAAGTGAAGTTAAAATAATATCACCATTTTTTAATCCTTGTTCTAAACGATTATAAATTTGATTGATTTGTTGATAATTAAAATTGAGATCACGTCGACATACAAATGGAAAAATACGTTGATTTAATAATCCACCTAATTTATATTTTAATGATTGATAATTTGTTGGAAATAATGATCGAAGTACAATAATACGAACTAAATTTGAATTCGATGATAATTTTACAGCTAACATTGGTAAAATAACAGAAGTTTTTCCTTCACCCATATTCATTTGCATGACACTATTTTGTTTTGTTGATAGATTTGGTTCAATCATATGATTAGCAACCTTGATCTGCATTTCTCTAATCGTTATATTCATTTCTAATTCTAAAACTAACCAAGATATATTTTCAGATGGAATCCAGTTTGAATGTGGAGTTTGTAATACTTCTTGTTTATAATCATCCAATTTCTCTTGATATGCAAAATATAAAGCACGTTGCATTTGTTGTTCCAATATCCAATTAACAAATATACCACCAAGTAACGTACGTTGTTCATCTGTTAGGGCAAATGATACCGGTCTTTCAGATTTTAATCGTTTTTTTTGCAAAAGATTAATCAGATTTGATGGTGTAGGTCTTGTTACTAAACCTATTTGAGATAACTGTTCATGAGATAATGTGATAGATTTAATGAATTCATTCCAAAATTGATTTGATTCTTCTTGAACATTTCTTAGCAATTCAGAAATTTGTTCAATTGAAGGATATTCTTTTTCATTTTGTTCATCTTCTAGAAATTTGTTCCAACTTTCAATTAAGTGATTGTGAAAATAAGCTTTTATTTCATTTAATGAATTATCTTGATTATCATTTGAAAGAAAAATTTCTTCGGGAAATAAATTCTGTTGATGAATATTTGGAATAATGGAACTTTTTAGTTTAGTAAAATGCTCTTGATTCAGATGATGAAATTTTTGTTCTGCATTTTTAAGTAAAGTTGAATCGATTGATTCATTAGAAAATTTGAATTGAATTTGATGATGATCTACATGCTTTTCATGTATAAATTTTTGAGGAATATATGATATTTTAGTATGAAAGTGTTCTATCGGAACAGAACAGATAACAGTTTGTACATCTTTTAAAAATAATCGAAGTTTCCTGTTTAATTGCCAAATTTTTAATAATTTGTTGATTTCATTTGTTTCAGCAGATCTTAATAAGTTATTAACATTTGTATAATCGCAATTTTCCGTCCAACATCTTTGAACTTCGGCTAAAACTTCTTCATGTTCACATGAATTTAAATACCGTGGACATGAAATACGATTTTGTACAATAGAAAATTCTTGGATATTCGTATAATGAATAAAAGGTGGAAACTTATCAAATGTGAATGAGATATTGGGCTCTTTCAACACTGTCTTTAGTATTTGTAAAAAAAATGGTTTAATTTCACATGTATCAGCAATATAATGAAGAAAATTTAACAAGCATTCAAATCGCCGAATCTCATCTGTAGTCTCTCCAGCTGCTTCTGTTTTAATACGATCTGCAAATTTTACCATACCAATCCATAAAGTATTCAGTTGCTTTCCTTTCACCAACCATTGAGACAAAGGTAGCCAACTGTGCATTGAAAATTCTTCGAGTTTCACATCGCCACTTTTGTATAGATGATCGACAATAGTAATTTTACAATTTGTAATAGATGCATCATTTTTCGAAGGTTGTTGATATTGATCTGTTGTAGACGATATAGTTGTCAAAATGTTATTTTCCATTTCTATTGATAATCTACTTGCAGGATTATACGAATCTCGATATTTCCAATAGAATTTTTTCAGTAAAACTTCATTGTATTGTTTATCTTGAAAGATCTTAGGTATCACGTTTGAACCTAACGACGGAAACATAAAATTGAATAATTGACTATTGTCGAATAATTGTTTTGTTATTAGATAATAACCAACATGTTGCATAGAATACGGTAAAATATTGGAATTCCAATCGATTTTTTCCTCACAAGTGAGATGTTCAGGATAATAATTGATTTTGGGAGATATTGATGCAATTTGCCCAAGAATATTTAAAGAAATTTCATCATAAGGTTGATCAGACCAAGAACCAGCTGAATATAACAGCTGAAATGCTCTTTCCATTCCAGTCATTCCAGTATATTGATCAGGTAAAGGATGAGAAGTTTTTTTTTTTTTT